>JAQZBX010005749.1:0-55349 GCA_029593785.1 Cabassous unicinctus
TCATTATTTAATCAAATAAAAATGAAACCTCTGAATTTAATACAATCAAATATGCCCAGAGGAACAGACCAGTTTACAAACACAATCCAATATCTATTTTTGGAATTGATAAACAATGCCAAACTGCTACATAAGTTAACATGATTTGAGAGACATTAGAAAGATAGGATTTTCTCCAAATGATTCCCTAGTCTGTCCCTTAAATTTTACTATTAGCCATTAAATTTTCAATGTAAATATTGGAACTCTGCTTCTGAACTGTATTAGATCACTAAACGTCTTGTACAAACGTATTTGTCAGAAGGTTTCCTTTTCAGAGTTAAGTGAGAAAGAGAAGAAGATGAGGATGTTGCATAACATGAGCATGTGCATGTTTGCATGGGGCCATTGCAATTGACATAGAGGGAAAAACTGTGGTAGAATTTCAAATATCAAATACAATGCATTGAGGGAGTATTTATTGTTTTTGAGAAGGAGAAAGGATGGGGACTTTCCTCATGACACTCCATGGTGGTATGATGGACACTGTTGTCTGACCTATCCCCACATAGTATCCTCTTCTCTCTGGTTACCTTCTAGTTGAAGGCAATATTCTTGGATAATTTTGATCAAGTTCTAAGGCAACTGGATGGCATTCCTTAGAACTAGATGGGGTTTCTGTGAAAATGAAGGCTTTTCTGATAAAATACATATATATATATGTATATATATATGGCAGGGGACAGATTCAGCTGGTATACACTTTTCTGCCCTTTTTTCCTCCTTTTTCTCCTTGCTTTAATTCATCTTGCTTGGGATACTGATTAGAGACCTGGAGGTACAGTAGCCATTTTGCAACTGTGAAGAAAGAAAGATGAGAAGAATTGCAGGAGGAAAAAGTGAGGATGGAGCAACTCTGTGTCTCTGATAGCCCATGCTTGAGCTCTCATATTCACCCAGGACTCCCTAACAAAGACTTCTTATGTCATAAGACTGATAGACTTCTATCTGATTCTAGCATTTTAATGTAGGGTTTCTATTGTTTGAAGCCTAGTGCAATCCTAACAAATACATTTTCAATCACACCATGCAGGGAATTGCCTTCTCCTCTACTTACAAATCTTGTTTCAATGCCAAAGCCAATGAAATAATCCGAACTTCCCCAGGAGAATGACAATGTCACATTGCTTAATACTGATAACAATGTTAGAAAGCCTTTGTAAAGGTGCCAGATTCTAAAATTATCCTCAGTGATTATTGCAGAAAATTAAACAACATAGAAAAGTCCATACATGAACAAATTAATGCCCAGGGTGGTTTCTCTCAAGGACTATTTAAACAATTTTTTAGGGCTCAGAATTCCCATCTGTATAATGTCTTTATTATTCTAGTTTTATTTTTAGCATGTTTCATAATGTAGTGTCTGGCAGCATAACGTTGAAGAAACCCCATTTGGCCCATGATGGTGCATGACACAATATCATGAAACAAAAGTGAAAAGAATTGAAGGAGGAATTTCTGACCTGAATTAATTCTTTAGATTATGACTGAAACATAATGAGAAATGACAGTGAAAAAATGATCTGCCAGGAAAAATGACCCAGTATTATTTGCTACTATGTAGCATTATGCTGTGAAAAAATAACTCGGATAAAAATGTTAATAAATTAAAAGAATAGAGTAGGAAGAATATTGTAGTAGATGAGAATTATTTCCAATACTTAGTTCTATCCAGGGCTAATAACAATGTTAATGACTAATTTAATGGAATGCAGATACCACAATTTCTTTATTTAGATGAAGTCCCTATGTAAAATATGTTAACAGTATTCATTAAAAGAATTTAATGCAGGCTGGAAATAAAATATTAGCATGATACAGCATCATAATTATATTTTGCCCAACAAGAGACAGAATATTCACTTAGGAAAAATTAGAGAAAGAGAAATGAAAATTTGTCTTTGCAAAGATTAAATATGACCACATTGGATAAAAACATCTCAAAGAATTTCAAGATCCGAAGTGCTGGAAATCATTAGTAAAATGTGCTTGAATTGCAGTATGCCTTAGATATGCAGTGTTGGTTAAAAAAGAAACATTCAAATTAGTTATCAAATTTAGAAATTTAACAGATTTGGAAGAGGGAGTATGTTTTAGCAGCTAGGAAGGGCATGAGATTCAAGTATTAATTAAAAGGCTGGGAAATGAACTGAAATGAACTCATTTTGTGACCTGAACAAATCTCTCAGTCTCATTTTCCTTACCTGTGAACCTGAGCTGAGAGAGATGATGTCCCCTTACATGCCTCACTCCATGAGCAGGAAGTTCCCTTCAAAGTCAGTGCAGAGGCTATTGAAGAGAAGAGAACACCGAAAACAAATATTAATGCACATGCAGTTGTACATTTAACTCCTGGGTTTTACTGTTAAAGTTAACTACCTTGCAATCATGATTATCTTTGATTTGTAGTTAAGCACAAAGTATTTAATTGCAAAAGTATATTTCAATTTATATATTACCAATAAGTATTTTACTTTAATATATATGTTTATTTTTCTATGTAATGTCATTAAAACGGATGTCAGTTTGTAGTAAATTATTCTAGATACCTTTATAAATACTAAGCATATGTTGTAATTGTACATCAACCTGAATGAAGCATGTCTATGTTTATTTAGAAATAGAATATTATTTTGAAATAAGGTTGTTCTTTCATGTTACGTGGGTTAGGAGTATTGGTGTAGATTTTTGGTGGTGCTGTATTCAATGGCTATTGGATTGTATAGGAAGAGGGATGACTATCTTCAGAATGCTAATGCTGGGCTCATGATTACCTTAATTCTTTCGTTTTCCTTCCTTCCCTTCTTCATTATTTTCACTTTTCCTTCATTTTTTCCCTTTCTCCTTCTTGCTTTTCACCCTTCCTGAACTTTTCCTTTTTTCTCCATTTCTCCCTACCTCTCTTCCTCCATTCCTTCCTACCTCCTTTTCTTCCTTCCTCTCACCTTTTCATCTTCTTTCCTACCCTTCTCATTTCTTTCCATCCTTCTTCTCTCCTATCCATCCTGACTTCCTTCCAACCTTCCATCCTGCCTGCTTCTCTTCCTTTCTTACATTCAGGCTCTCTCCCTTCCATCCACCCATACCTACATCCATCTTGTATGCTTTTATCTCTCTTTTTTTAAAGATTTATTTTATTTCTCCACCCCCCACCCATTGTTTGCACTTACTGTCTGCTCTCTCTGCTTATTTGTTGTGTGCTCGTCTTTTATTTTGGGGAGGCAATAGGAACTGTACTCGGGACCTCCCATGTGGAAGGGAGGTACCAAATCGCTTAAGCCACCTCTGCTCTTTGCTTATTGTGTTCCTTGTTGTGTCTCTTTGTTGTGTCATCTCATTGCATCGTCTCGTTGCATCAGCCTGTCACATCAGTTTGCTGTCTTGCTCCTCTTCTTTAGGAGGCACCAGGAACCGAACCTGGGACTGCCCATGTGATACGCGGGTGCCCAACTGCTTGAGTCACATCCACTTCCCCCTTTAATTTCTTATAGCAAACATTTTTTGACACTCACTTTGTGCCAGGTGATATGTCCCAAAGTAGGAATGCTGAAATCAATAAGACATAAACTCCAAGGAGCTGAATGTATATCTACATGGAGGAAAGAGAAATAAAATTTATTTGTAAGATTATATATAGGACTATGAAGAAAGAGGTAGGGTTGGAAAAATGAGGCTTGTGCCCAGTCTCCCATTTCTACCTTCCATCTCTTCTTTCAGAAAACAATTGCAATTATATAGTGCCAGCTGGTATCATAACTATTAAAAATTACCCTTCTGCAGATATCAGCTCTTTCTTTTAATAACAACCCATCAATTTATCATGAGAAAGTTCATTCTGAAGAGACTTGGGATTAGTCAAGCACCAAAGACCACTTTCCCCCTTCTCTCTCATTGCTTTTAATCATCCCAGCATGGATGAAAGTGTTAACTCAGAAGGCCTGCATACTCCCAAGAAAAGCCTGTCTTCAGGTCTTGGCTCTTTGAGATATAACCTCTGAGTCTGGGAATATCTAGACTGATAAGAGTGTTTTTGTATGCCTGAGTCATTGGGTCATGCTATATCAGGCACACCGGGTTTAGGGGTGGGGAACAGGGGAGTGAAACCTGAGTAACTAAGGTCGATCATGCTGGCACTACAGGTATGTGACTGACGCCCAATAAAAACCCGGACACCAAGGCTTGGCTGAGATTTCCTGATTGGCAACACTTCATTTCTGGGAGAAAAAAGCATGATCCCATGCAAGTCCAGGAGATGACACTTGGAAGCTTCTGACTGTTTGCTCCCAGACTTTGACATGTGTGTCTTTTTCCTTTGCTGATTTTAATGTTTATCCTTTCACTGTGATAAATTTTAACTGAGTAAAATAACTATTCTGAGTCCGTGAGGTCTAGCTAATCATTGAAACTGAGGGTGCTTTGGGGACCTCCAACATACCAAGGGATAATTGTCCCTTTTACCAAACTGCCTCCAGGCTACACTCTACTATAGTTGTGCAACATGTTACCATTGGGAGAACTGAGTAAAGGGTATATGGGATCTCTCTGTATCATTTCTTACAACTACATACGAATATATAATGATTTCAAAATAAGAATGAGAAAAAAAAAAGAACTCTATGAACTGTACCCTTAAATGGATGGATTTGATTTTATGTCAATTATTCCACAATAAGGTTGATTTTATAACTTCTGGCTTCTGACACAAATGTTCTAAAACAGAATGAAGAAAGCACACTCTTGCTGTCAATGAGTCTAATGTTGAAAAAGTTCTAAATTGCTTTATTGCAAGATCCTAGCTCTTACCATTCTTATAGTAGCTCTAAGAATACTAATTTTTCCATTTAGTTGAATGTTTTCCTAAATCCCTAAATCCCTAAATCCCTGTCTAAATAGGCTTTTGTAGGGCAGCTCCAATGTTTTGCCAAAACTACTTGAACATGGTGTAAGCCAGTTACACATAAATTGGAATCTTCCCTTCAAAATAAAAGACAATTTTAATAAACCCTACTCAATAAACTTAAAATGTATTCACTCAGTACTTATTTAATGTTAATGTTGTACCAGAAATTGCAGAAGTTATGAAATTACTGTAAAACAAGATCCTTACTTCACACTTGCTAGCTGTGTAATCTTGATTAGTTGTTTAACCTCTTCAAACTTCAGTTTTCTCAATTATAAAATAGAGAAAATAGTAGTACCTACATCATAAGTTATAAGAACTAAATGATTTTGAAAATATTATGTAACAGTGCAAAGAAAGTGCCTTAATGGATTGAGAAGAATAAATACACCTGGAAATCCCAAAATGGAGAGTAAAGCAATGACTAGTCTGGGAATTACAAAGATGTTGGGACTTGAGTCACATGATTAGAAATGTGTTGGAGATAGAGGAAATATGAAACAAGAATAACAAAAGAGGATGTTTGGCATTGGACAAATGCTAGAGATTCTATTAAGATATGGTGGGAGACAAGGATGGATAAATGAAGAGTACAATTATAGTTTTCTACAATAAATAGAACTTAAGATTTTGTCCAAGAAATAATGAGAAACTATGATAATCCAGAAATGAGGTGATAAAAGCCTAAAATCTTTAAGATGGACCCAATAAATCAGCTGAAGGAAATAAAACTAAATTTAGCATTTTAGAATAATACTTTAATCAAATGTATTATTGAATATATATGATCTCTGTGGGTTTTTTTTCTTTAATAAAGAGAATATATGTTGATTTAATGGTTTATAAGTAGTCTATCATGATTACACATGTTATTATTTTCCCTCAACTGGAATTTAGTGGGGTTTTTTTTAGCAGATGAATGAATAACTCATTATTAGGGACAGTATATCAAATATGCATTGTTAATTTTTAACTAAATTCATTACACAATGGTCTTCAAACTACCCATTCATCAACAAATTATTGGGCCTATGTACAACACACTGTACTAAGTACTTATAAACACATATACTTTAATCTATAAAATGATATTATATGATTTGTAAAGCTTGAATATGTCCCCTATTTTCAGTTTCATTTCTACAATTGGATGAATGTAACGACCATAACCCTGACATAAAACACTTCCATCACCCAAAAAATTGCCTCTGGCTCTTTTGCATTCAATCCTCTTCCCCACCCCCTAATTCTTGACAACCACTGATCTACTTTTTTTTTAAGATTTATTTATTTATTTATTCCCCCTCCACCCTTGTTGTTTGCTCTCTGTGTGTTCTTCTGTGTCTGCTTGTATTCTCTTTAGGCAGCACTGAGAAGCAATCCTGGGACCTTCCAGAGTGGAGAGAGGTGCTCAATCTCTTGCACCACTTCAGCTCCCTGGCCTGCTCCATCTCTTATTGTCTCTCTTCTTGTTACGTCATCTTGTTGTGCCAGCTGTCCGCACAGGCCAGCACTCCTGCGCGTGCCAGCACTCAGCATGGGCCAGCTCTCAGCTCGGGTCAGCTTGCTGCATGGGCCAACTTGTTTTTCACCAGGAGACCCTGGGAATCGAACCCTGACCTCCTATGTGGTAGATGGGAGCCCAATTGCTTGAGCCACATCCGCTTCCCTGATGTACTTTCTATTACTATAACTTTGCCTTTGAAAAATGTTATTTAAGTGTAATTATACTGTATGTATTCTTTTGTGATTGGCTTATTCCATTTAACATAATGCTTTAAAGATTCATGAATGCATATTGTTTTATAGTTTAAGCCCTTGTATTTAGTTCTATGATACATATTGAGTTAATTTATGTATATTGTGTGAGGTAATGGTTGAGGTTTTTGGTTTGTTTGGCAGATGGCTGTCCAGTTGTTCCAGTGCCATTTGTTGAAGTCTATCCTTTGTGGAGTTATCTAGTCCTGTTTATTGAAAATTAATTAGTCATATATGTTTGGGTCTATTTTTGAACTCTCCATTCAATTACATTTATCTATATGTCTATTTTTATGAAATGCTATATGGACTTGTTTAATATAGCTTCATAGTAATTCTTGAAATCAGGAAGCATAAGTGTTCCCATTTAGTTCTTCACTTCCAAAATTCATTTAGCATATTAGGTGTTTTCAGGTTCCATGCAAATTTTAGAATTGACTTATTAATTTCTACTAAAATCTTCTGGGATTTGTATCATGATTACATTGGTTTTTTTGTTTGTTTGTTTGTTTTGTTTTTTATTTATTTATTTATTTATTTATTTATTTATTTATTTATTTATCCCCCCCTTGCTGCTTGTGTTTTACTGTGTCCATTCGCTGTGTGTTTCTTCCGTGTCTGCTTATCTCCCCCTTGCTGTGAGGTCCTGCTGCATCAGCCCACCGCGCCGCATGGGCCGGCCGGCCTGCCCTCACAAGGAAGCCCCGGGAAGTGAACCCGGGGACTCCCATATGGTAAACGGGAGCTCTATCCTTTGAGCCACACCTGCTTCCCTCATGATAACATTGAACCCATAGATCAATAAAGGAGAATTGACTTTTTAAAAAATATTGAATCTTTTGATCCATGATCCATGAGCATTTATCTCTTTCCATTTATTTACACAATTTAAAATTTGTCTGAGAAATATTTCATAATTTCATTGAGTACATTTTACATTTTCAAAATTTATATTTACATATTCTCTAATGTTTAATGCTAATAATAGTGCTGTCTTAAAATTTTATTTCCAAATATCATTTTAGTATATAAAATGCAGTTGTATCTTGCAATCTTGATAAACTCAGTTATTAGTTCAAAACTTTTTTCAAATTCCTTAAGAGTTTCTGCCAAAACAATCATTTAATTGTGGGGAAAAAGATAGTTTTACTTTGTCCTTTTCAATCTGTGTACTTTTATTTTTCGTGCCTTATTACATTGGCCATGAACTCCAAACGAAGGTTGAATAGAAGTTATGAGAAACAACCCATTTGCTTTGCTCTTGATCTTAGAGGGGAAGTAATTCAATTTTTCACAATTATGTGTGATATTTTCAAGTAATTTTTCACAGTTACTCTTGATCATGCTGAAGAAATTTCCTTCTATTCCTAATTTAATTAGGTTTTTAAAAAGCATGAATAGTTGTTCAATATTGTCACATTTGGAGTCACTTTCTGCATATATGGAGAAGATCATATAATTTTTCATTTTCTTTCTCTTAATATGGTAAATTACATTAATTTTCAAATGTTAAACAAACTTTGCATTCCTGGGACAAATTTCACACAGTGTTCTAAAATTAGGTTGCAGATTTTTGCCTCTATATTCATAAGCAGTATAGACCTTTTATATTCCTAATGAGTTTTTGGATTTATTGTGATGGTTAAGTTCGTATATCAACTTGGCTAGGTTATGGTATCCAGTTGTTTGATCAGGTAAACACTGACCTGATTGTTACTGTGAGGATATTTCATGGATTTAAACAAGCAGTAAGTTGATTGCATCTATGGCTGATTATATCCACAATTAACAAAGGATTTTGCCTTCAATAAGGAGAGACGTCTCATCCAAACAGATGGAGACCTTAAAAGGAGAACTGCTGATTTCAGCAATCAGAAGGAAGAAGTTCCATTTCTACTTCACCAGCCAACTTCTCCCAGGGAATTCATTGAAAACCTTCATCAGAGTTCCCATTTTGTGGCTTACCCTATGGAATTTGGACCTGACCATCCCCACAGTCACGTAAGCTAATTCCTATAATGGATATCATAATGTTGATATAACATAATATATCCCATCAATTCTGTATATATGCATGCATATATATATGTTGGTTCTGTTTCCCTGGAGAAACTTAACTAATACACTTATTTTATAGATTCAAGTATGTTTATCTTCCACTATTGTGGTAGTTTCGAGCAATGTACCCCAGAAAAACATGTTCTTAAACGTAATCCATTCTTGTGGGTGTGAACCCTTGTAAATAGGACCTTTTGATGAGGTTACTTCAGTTAAGGTGTGGCCCAACTGAATCAGACGGGTCTTAATCCTATTACTGAAGGCTTCATAGGGAAGACCACAGAGGTAGAAAGCCACAGGGAGCAGCCAGAAACTGAAAATCAGTGGAATCCAGAGAAGCCAGGAGAGGCTGCCATCACGCATTGCCATATGACAAAAAAGACAAGGATCAAAGATAACCAGCAGCCATTTCCAGAATGCCAGAGTCTGCTGGAAGAAAGTGTCACCTTGATGACGCCTTGGTTCTGAACTTCTCCGAGCCTCTAAATGGTGAGTCAATAAATTCCCATTTTTTAAGTCAACCCATTGCATGGGATTTGTTTTGGCAGCTAATAAGCTGAAACACCTTCATTTATGGCAAAAATGTTTATTCAATAGACAATTCTATGCCAGCCATTTTAAAAAAATACTTCAGAGATGTTGCTGCATTATCTTTTTTACTAGCATATAATCTGGTGAAAAAAATCCTTTGTATAGGGTGTATATTCTTCTGACTATCTTTAAGACTTTTTACCCCATCACAGCTTTTTATCAATTTAATTTTGACACATTTTGATATAGGTTTCTATTTTGCTTCAGGTTGGGATTTGTTGGATTTTGTGGAACTCTGGGTCCAATAATTTTTAAATCAAATTTATTAAAGTTCAGTCATTATTGCTTTCAAACTTTTCCTGTCTTAATTTCCTTCTCTCCCTTCCCACTGCTCCACCCCAAGACTCTCTAATTTTATATATGTTAGAGTACTTAATATTCTCCAACAGGTCACAAATGCTGTTCATCTTTTTCTAATAAATCCATTTCTGTGTTTAATTCTGGAGAATTTCTATTGCTATGTGCTCTTTTTCTCTGACTTTTTGTAATGTGCAATTGCTCTTAATATTATCCAATGATTTTTTTATTGTAGATGTTATATTACTAATCTGAATGTTCGATTTGTAGCTTTTTATATTTTCTCTTTTTTTTTATCAAGTTAGTGTTTTCCTGTACTTTAAAAACCAGGAACCTGATTTGTCGGTGAAACCTATGGTTATGGCCTAATGTGGTCTCTCTACTATCACAATAACTTTCAGAAGACCCTAAGCAGTGTTCCAAGTGTGAGCAGCAGTGTTCCATGTAATTTTTCACCCTAGACAGTGGGGCTAGCAACTAATCCAAGCTCTGTGAGGGAACTTCAGTAACTTTCTGCCAAACCCTTTCCTGATTTTGGTTAATTTCTTTATAACTTGTATAAATCAATGCTCAGAAAAAGACTTGAGCTGACTCTTGTGAAGATATCTAGAGCTTTCTTTCTGTACAGCTCTTTCTGTCCTTTGTCCAATATTTGAACACCTTTGTTACCTGTATTTTGTTCAATTATATAGTTGTTAAAAAGTGAAATATTAAATCCTGGTTCCATTACTCCATTATGAATAGATGTGGAAACCTAAATTATGGCTTCCAAATTATTTAAGTTTAGTAAAGAGTTGATTCCTGGTATGCAAATTCACTTAAACCATAGGTTTTCTGTAGTAGAATAAAATCTTTCTATAGAGAGAGACAATTTCAAAATCTCATTTTTTTTTCAATAACTGAGGTGTATTTCTTCTAGAAAAGAAACAATACAATTTAATGTAACTCTAAAAAATGTAAATACTACAAAATACAAATACCAGTCAAGTCAGAATTATGAATTCAACAAAGTGATTTGCCAGGTTAATGATATAAAAATATGTCAAAGAAACAATTTTAAGGTATAATATATAAAAGAACTTCCATTCCCTCTCTTAGCATTCAAAAAAGTTATAATATAACAATTGGCTCAATTTTTGACCCATGTGATACACTATTTACTAAAATGTATATACGTACATTGTTTATTTTAACAAATTAAAAATGCTAATTTTTTTCATAAATTATAAGAGGTCAGTTATGCCATTTGCAACTTCATATGTCAGTTAATGAAATGTGTTAACAATACACATATGAACAGATCCATTTTTGTAGAAAGAAGAGTCGTGTTTTAGGAAAGAGACAATAAACAACACCTATTCCTCACAGAAAAGACCTTATTACAGAAACATTCACTTATAATTAATAAGAAAAGTCAAATTTGTTAACCATTTGAATAAAAATTAACATGTGGTTTACTTTAGCATTAAAGTATCTGAGGTAAAGTGAACTCTAAATATTTGGATTACAACAAAAACATAAAGGATATTATCAGAAAAATATCTGAAGGAATATTTAGTTTTCTAATTAGACATGTTTATGTTAATCTATTAGGGATTGTCACTTGTATTAATCCAAATCACTTGACTGTGTATCATTCACCCAGTCCATTCTATATTTTATTTTTCATGCCCCAAACACAGACACACAAACACGCACTCTTTCTCTTTCTCTCTGTTTTTTTTTCATGAACACAGCTTTTATCTAAATTGGTTGAATTTTATATATTAATGTTAATATTAATAACTTACTAATTTTTTAAAAACTAGAGTGTTTAATTTGTAGGGAAACTTTTGTTTAAATATTCATCATATGCCAGAATTTTTTAAGCACTTTATCTCCATATTCCTACTTAGACCTCACATAAAATGGAAAGCTGGAGATTGTTATACTGGCTTTAAAAATGAAACTATGAACAAAAGAGCTTAAATATTTTTGTCAGTTTCTAATATAAATGGCATTTCCAGGGTAGACTCTTGTTTTATTCCCTAGCCATTTCTATTCTTCCACGTTGCACATAAATATAAGTGTTTTAATACATGACCTCAAAAGTTCTGTCTCTTATGAGAATACAGGCCAAAAACTGCCAGAATTGTAACTATAAAATCAGATATTTCTTAGGTTAAATGTAACCCAGTTAGTAGATTAATACCCAGGATCCTTATAGAAGGCCACATTAAAATAGCCTTTATAGTGTTATTTGTAGTCATCAGATCATTAAATTAATTTTGTTAAATTGAGAAAACTTTGCATTCATTTCAGTGACTTATATTCTACATCATTTAATAAGTGTGAAACAAATCATGTTCCTTATTTGAGGTTTAAATGTTTACATTCCCTTTTAATATAAGAATGCCACTTGAAGAGTCCTTATTGGTTGTTACTATTTCCTTAAAGATTCAAGTAATATTGTATGAGATCTGACTAATTTCAAATGTAGGTCTCTTAAGCAGGGTTCCATTAATGCTGTGAGCTTGTGTGCAGAGTTACGGGACATGAACTTTTAGAGTACTTGCTATGTCAAGATACTGTTAAAAAGTTTTTTGGTACATACTGTAGATACTAAATGACATTTTTAAACTAACAAAATTAGCTAAGTAGTTTTAGGAATATACCTGAATCTATGGTGTATCCTTGCCTGAAAGTAGATCTGACTGAATGTTAAAATGAACACTTGATAGGACTTCAACTGTTGAACTTAAGTGGCTCCTTTAGTATTTGGCCTTCTAAAAAAAGTCTGAAAAATACTAAAAGCTTACAAAACCTTATCTCAACACAAAACCTGAACTTCAATTTTTTTTAGAGGGTGGGGATAGTGGGAAGGGGAAATTTCTAGCTAGCAAGCAGTCATGATTACCATCCTCTGGTTTTATTCTATTATTGGCTGACTATAGATTGATGTACTTGTCTCCACTGCCCTAATGTATAATGCATGAACACGATTACTGGGGTAATTTAGAAACAGGATGCCTTTAATCTTCTGCTCAGATCAGTCAATTTCAATACATAGGTTATAGAATGTCCTATGATCTTACACAGAATCCTTAATAGAACGAATCTTAGAGTTAAATGGTGTTGAGAAAATGAAGCCCACAGAGCTTGCCCATATGTAACATGGACAATGGAATTTTAACCACAATACTCATAATTAACTAAAACAACCAAACAGAGGCCACTCTGAAAGCTGTAGAGAATGGCGAATATCTCAAGGAGCAAGAAGCCACTTTTTCCACTTAAATAAGGAAAGTGGAGTGCAAGGGTTTCCGGACACAATAGTCTGTGTAAGTTAATATCAGGCTCATAACTGTAGACATTATGCTCTGTTACCTTCTGCGTGCCAATAAATCTTGTTATACAGTAGATAAGTGTTTTTCAAACTGTATTTGGAAATGCCTTTTCCCCTTTAAAGCAGTATCCATTCACTGAGATTACATGTGATTTAAAACAACAACAAAAAGTATTAGCCATCTGACTTTGCCATAACCTACTGTTGCATTCTTATGCCTTTATAGTATAAGTGAAACCTTAATTACAACCCACACAATATGCAGTTTGTTCAATTTTCTCTGGAGTCCTTGGTGCATTTTGGGAGGAAAGTAGGCTCGGATTTATTTAAGAGGCTAAGTAGTAAAAGAAGGTATTTTAGAAATGGGATTCAAATAGCACTATTGTTCCTGTAGGTATCCCGTGGAGAAAAGTGGTGTATGTGAAATCTCAGGACCACTTGCCTGAGTTAGCAGTTCTCTTGTACCTTGATGAAGGCAGTTGCTAACGGCTCTGTAAGAGTCAGCACCACGGATAGCTCCATGATTTCAGCACCTGGGAAAGGGACTCTGGTTCAACTCACCAGTCCAGCTGCAGCCAACAAACAGAATGATCAACTTGTTAAAAAAGAAAAAAAAAGAGGAGGAGAAAAAACCGTTCATTAGAGGAGCATGCCATTTAATATTCTGAGAGAGGAAACCGTATAGATTCTGGAAAGCTAAAGCTATCATAAGACCCTGGGAGTTTTCATAGATTGTTTCCTTTTAAAGTAAAACAAATTAACTGGAAAATTCAACATTCCTAGGCAATGTCTCACGTCTCTCATCATTTTTATTACTCTGATACAGAAGAGTAAAAATTACTTAGGTTCTAATTTTGTTTGGATGTTTTGTTTTTGGCTTGGGTTTTTGAAACGTAAAACAACAGTAATCTTTATTTCCTCTATATTTATTGTAATCCACACGATTCACTCTCCTACTTCCCTTCCTTTCCATGTTCCTCAGTCTGACCCTCATATTATCACTTAGATTTGAGGCTATACCTGAGAAAATATGAGCCCGACTGACACAAGGTACAGGTAAAGTAAGATAATGGACTATAAGAAACCCCAAAACTCTACCATACAACTACCAAAACGGGGTTTTGATAGTTGATGGGGGTCTTTGGACCTTTACTGCCAGCTGGAGACTAGAGAGGTTTGTCCGAGTTTCTAATTCTTCTAATTCTGTAGGTTGCAGTGGTGACAAATTCCATTTAAATAAAGGGGCATGGTGAGGGGCTGAGCTTTAGGTTAAAGGGGGAAATAACATAAGTGAAGGAGAAAGAGGCAAGCAAAAAAAAAAAACAAACAAAAAAAACCAAAACAAAACAAAAAACAAAAACAGAAAAACAACTTAGGAAAAACCCTCTCTTGGCATGGCTTGGTCACATTTGATTTCCTGAGAAAGACTATTTAAATGGAAGTATATACAATGAGATTCCCGGATTTGCAGTAGGCTCTAAGAAGCAAGAACGAAGAGGACTCAGTAATGTCTTAGAGATGATGGAAGGGCCCTGGTATAACTGGCCTATACAGGAGAGGAGTGACACGGGAGGTCACACCAAAGGCTGGTAATTCTGAGCCCCACCTACCTTTTGTCCTTCCCCTTCCTGTCCAGCCTCGCCCATTTTAAACTCTTATTTCTTACTAGTCGCTCACACAGTCTTTGGCCTCCTCCCCTTTCTCGCAGTCTCCAGCACTTGAAGACCCAATCTGCCCCCAACCTTACAAACTCCTCAGTGGCTCAGGTAGAGAAACTGGGCATGCTCAGCGACGCCGGCAGCCTTCGGTCTTTTAGAGGCGCGGCTCTGCGCTGGGCAGGGACGCGCGTGCCAGTTCAGTCTAAGCTTCAGCGTCCATCTCTGCCAAGCCCTGGGATCCCAGCTGCGCCCTGAAGCTAAACCTTCACCTTTCAGTGGCTCGTCTTCAGTCCACAACCCCCTGAGCACCCTACCAGAGTTTCGAGATGTTCCCATTTGAGGGGCTGTTTTCCCACCTGTCTTTTCTTTGCAACTAATGATGTTTTAGGTACTGCGGCTTGAGGATCCCAGGGATGGGGCCCTGTAGCTGGGGACCTGGGAGAGCACCTTTCCAGAGTAGCTTTTTGTCACTGAGTTTTGGAGATTTCTTGGCTGGGTTCCGCTAAAGCACGCTTGAGTAATCCGAGCTTTGTGGCGGCGCCCAAGCTCTCGGATAAAGGGAGCTCGCGCGCGTGCGTGCGTGTGTGTATGTGTGTGTATGTGTGTATGTGTGTGTGTATAGGGGGAGAGGGCGGGGATAAAAACGTCAACTCACACCCCCCACCCCAGCTTCCATTTCTTCCTACCCTTCCTGCAAAAGCAGCACAAGTCTTCCATCAATCCCCCTTCCCCCTGACCGCCCCTCTCCCTGCACACCCCTCCCTCCTTGCCGTCCTCATAGCTCTGGACAATCGCCAGGTTAAGCCCATTTGCACTGTTGCACTGGAAACTGGCGCTGGTTGGGAAAAGAGAAACAGATCGATTGCCCTTGTGACTCCCCGCTCCCCTCTCCCCACTCCACCCCCACTGCTCCCTCACTCCTTTGCTCCCCCCGCCACCTTCCCTCACCCCGCCTCCTTCCCCCTCCCCACCCCCGAACGCTCTCACCCGCGGCAGTCCGGTGCGAGGCTCCCTCCGGAAGGTGAGGGGAATGGATTGGACTCCGGTGGGGAAAGCGGGTGTCTAAAGTGGTGCTAATGGGAAGAGATTTTTTGGTTTCAAAAGAGGATGCTCTGCCACAAAGAGCGGCTCGTGCGCGGGCCTGGGCTCTAGCGAAGGAGAGATCCCGGGAGAACTCCAGAGCTCCGGGGGAGCGCTCCTCGGAAGACCAGGGTCAACATGCCTGTTCGCAGGGGGCATGTGGCACCACAAAACACATTTTTGGGGACCATCATACGGAAATTTGAAGGGCAAAGTAAGTTCATTTGTATTATTCTTTCTTTCTTTCTTTCTTTCTTTTCTTTCTCTCTTCATCGCTTTCTGCTTTGGTAGTGCACTTGGCGTCCGCGGTTTACAAGCTGGGGAGACCGGCAACTCCAGGTTCTGTCAAGTTAAGAGGCTGTGAAATCGAGCCAGGAGGTTCGAATGGCAGCGGGAGTGTTCTCTCCCTGATATTAATTTTGATTTACATTTTAGATTATGGTCTCCATTATAGGAGGCAATTTGAGCTTTCTTCTCCCACTGCTCCATTATCTGCCTTGCTACTTAATGCTCTACTATTCTACTATCTTAAAGGGAACGTGCTAATATAACATGGGTTTATATTTTGAGGTTGTTTATTGTAGACTTTTTGAAAGTCAGGAGCAGGGCAGAGCATACTGTTGGAACAAGAGAATGTAAAAGATAGCAGCGATGTAAATGTCTATGCAAACTACATTTTACCTCTGCTAAATTGCAGAGCTCTGGTATGACTGGATGTTTCCTTGCTGTTAGTTTATAGAAGCTAAACTTTGCATTAAATCAATGCAAATATACCCCAAGCAGCATAACATGGAAAAGCAGTATATGATCCGTGCTGGTTCCTCATGCACGGTTCCTATTCAAAAGACTTATTTCTGTCTCTTATTATCCCCTTATATTTCCTACTAGAAATTTAGAAATTAAACTGTAATAAGTAAATCCCACAAAGCCTGAATGCAGAGAAATTTAATGTTCTCATTTGGACCAACTATGGAGAATGAAACATCATTGTTATATAAATATGTTAGTTTTAATTCCTATACCTGCTAAAGTATATTTGACCCTTCCTTAAAACTACATTAGCATACATTTATGTTGTATATTTTGTAGTTATTGTGGCACTGCATTTAATGACTCGAGCATCAGGTAACTTGTGTACAAAATAAACTTGTATATCCTCCTTCACATTCTATCAGGAAATAGTAAATGCAATCTGTGATCAAAATTAATAAACCCTACGTATTAAAATTCCACTACACAAAAATTCCAGGTTTTCCCAAAGTAAAAGTAAAAAGGCGTTAATGTAATATTTACTGTGTGTGTACATATTTTTATCTTCTGGAAAATATATATTATGAAAAGGTAAATCCTGGCATTTTTGAACTGTTAATAGAAGTGAAATAGTTTCATTGCTAAAGCTAAAGGTTTTGAACATGGTGTGTGTGGTATGTCTTAGAGAATAGAGGAAAGCTAAATTCAAGAATAATAGCTACTTTGAGAAAGTTGTATTCTGAGGGCGAAGAATGAAGTGAGAAATCTGAAAGCTACAGGATGTTTCATTATTTTGGCTTTTAAATAGTATTCTGGAACTATCAAAGGGCCAGGACCAGTGCTTGTTCTGAGTGTGCATCAGGACCCCTGGCATTTACAGCGCTTGAGAACTAGACTATTTGAGAACTAATACTCTCATAATTTAAAGAATGTTTTTTTAAAATACTTTTTGTTAACATTACTTTGGACCATCCATTAATTTCAAGTTTAAAGTTTGCCTTTTTATTTCTTTTAAAGGCCCAAGCAGTTAGCAATTTTGGGAAACACCTGCATTTCAGAACTCCCATTATGCAGCAAATTGTTTCAGTGCATATGAGAATCTTGTGGAAGCTTTTAAATAGATGCATTACTATCTTCTTATTACAGATAAAAAATTTATCATTGCAAATGCCAGAGTGCAGAACTGTGCCATCATCTACTGCAATGATGGGTTCTGTGAGATGACTGGTTTCTCCAGGCCAGATGTCATGCAGAAGCCATGCACCTGCGACTTTCTCCACGGGCCCGAGACCAAGAGGCATGATATTGCCCAAATTGCCCAAGCTTTGCTGGGGTCAGAGGAGAGGAAAGTGGAGGTCACCTACTATCACAAAAATGGTAAAAAATTTTATCTATTTAGGATTCCTTACATTTGATCTTTTGATTCCATTGAAATGAAATTTTGACAACTGATGACTGAAAGTTCATTTGCAGAGAAGTCCTAAATATTCACTCATAGACATATGCTTTTCTTGGAGTATTTTAGGATACAAGATGTGTACTAGTGGACTAGTAGGAAATATTCCTTCTTTGAAGAAGGATGCTCTGTTTGAACTCTTCAAAAGTGCAGTGACAATGTCACTGAGGACAAAACGCTAGAAATCATTCTTATTCTCTCCCCTCTTTCAGGAATCATTTAAAGACCAATAATTTACTGCTTGCTTTGATATGTATTTGGTAGGAGAGAAATGCAGTGTTTTATTTTCTTTAACTTGAAAATATTCCATGAAGCAAAGTCTTGTTGAAACTTGTATATCTGAAGCTAAAACAATTTTAAGTCTTTCTTGGCTCCTTGGCGTATTTTGATAGGCAACACCTCTTAGTTTTTGTTTGTTTGTTTGTTTGTTCATTTGTTTGATTTCTTTTTTTTTTTTCAAGATGAAAGGTGATATATAGGGAGTCCTAAAATTGGTCAAATATACCTATGTATATTCAAATAATAAAGGCTGTTCAAATATTTAAGATTTGTCCTAAAATAAGAAGTGGAAAAAAATCAACCATGACCCTGTGGAGTTATTGGCATTCAGTTTTACAACTGCAGTAAAACTGGGATCTCAAACTTTAAGGTCATATCTTAATTTCAAGGGCACTCCTTTTTTCAGGCTTGCTATGGGAACTTAGCTATGTTAGACCAAAAAATATATATTTAACACACATAAATGTACTATACATACAATATATATGTTTATGAACTCACCTGTGTGAAATATTCAGATAAACCCATTTTCTCAAATGTGCACACAATACTTTTGGCAATTTAGGACTTAGAAGTAAACTGACTTTAAAGAAAACACATTTTAGTTAATCTTGTTGATATTGCATCATTATCTATTTCTTTTTTCTCCTTTGACAGAAATTAGTGGGCAGAGGAGTTTCTGTTCAGAGTTTTTAGGAAACTCTTAAGGTTATGAAAATATGTGATGTGCTACAGCCTGTATCATATAATGACTCATCATTTAGTAAACTACAGAGGAAAAATTCCAGCATAGGAAAGCTTTAATTCTTCCCCTTATTTTCTTATAATCAAATGTTTCAGGATAGAAAATGTGTAATTTTTAAATTACTGAATTTTCCTTAACATCATCATGAGTGCATATATATGCAGCAAAGTATTATTGGCAATAAACAGATTTGTCTAAATTTTGATTAATCTAGAATGAAAGCAATTATATGACTGTTAAATAACAGAGGTTGTTTTAAAATTTTTTTTTCACTTTTCAATCAGTAGTGTCAGCATACTAGAAATAGACTAACTTTTCTGTTGTCTTCAAAACATGTCTTGGACTGAGACTCTCACTAACCAAATGCAATTCATTTCTTTGGTATCTGGTGTGAAAAATCTGAATTTTTGGAATAATTTGAATGCCTGATATTTTTTCCCATCTGAATATTTAGCATGAAGTTAGCATAGCCTATATTGTAGTTACTACAGGAAATGTTAGTACATTTTGGTCACTATGGTTTTTTGGGGGCCATTTCAAAATTTTTTTCGACTTACAGAATTCAAGTAAAAGTTGATATGATACTAACTATATTTTTCAGACAGTGTTTTCAAATGGAAGTTGTATCTAGTACACTGCCAGTGTAAGTATGATAGATCGAAACCTGATTAACTTTCATAATGTGATGAGTAAAACTATCTCAAGACATCTAAAACACACTTTAATTTGGAATTATAAACATGATTATAAAAATATCCATAGTGAAGATGCTAGTACAATTACAAACGCAAATATTCCTATCTGAGTGATTTCTTGGTTATAGGAATTAAAATTTCCCTGTTTTCAGATGAGGAATCTTTCTTGGAAGCTTCTTTATGTATAAAAACATATACCCTTGATAACAATTTTTTTGTTGTTGATTTCATTTTCAGATGTGACTCAGTCTACAAGGACTTGGGTATCTTTAGAGTTAATAATAAATTCTGACTATTGGCTTTAATTGATGTGGGAAACAAAGGTAATGGGCCAAACTTTATTTTTTTCCAAAGAAAAAAATTAATTTGGATGATTTTTTTAATTGTCAAGACACAATTGTACTTACTTGCTTTGAATATAAGAGATTTGTGTTTTTGTTACTAGTTCAGATACCTTGAATAGGATCATCAGAGTGTACTGGTTTTATTCACATGGGAACTGCAAAATCAGTCAGAGTTTGTGAAGTTCAGATACTTTGAAAATCTTGCCTTTTAGGGACCTGCCAGCCATACAACATTTATAAAAACAGGAAGGGGAAAAAAATCATCAACATTTTCATTGATTTGTTTCTCTGTGTTTCCTTATTTATTACTGAGGTCATGGCTTTCAAGAGGCTCTTATTTCCTTAAGTGTATAGAGTTAATGCTTCCTTTACTTAATTTTTTATTTAGCATTACACAAGAATATGAGGGAGTGATGTAATAAGTGCAATGAGCAAATTAACAAAAAGTTGAGATGTTCTGTTTCCACTTTTCCCATTTACTCAGAATGGAGTAGCAAAAATATTGGCATTATTTCCAAGAGCTTGTTTTCCAAAGGGGCCCTGAGGCTTTATAAGAGTTTAAACCCATGATCTATGCCATGAGTTCATCATTATACAGTCCATCGTAAGCTGTATGATCATGTGAAATAACTCTCCCTTCCATGCCCCTTCATGTGATTTTACTAGATACAATTGGACTTGTTGTTTATCAGAATATCAACTTTTAAAAACCTATTATTTGTGGTTGGAATATTTGACTGTCAGTCCTTTGAGAATTGTATTTTACAGTTTAAGTCATTATTGCATAAATCATTCTTGGCAGTTGTGAAATATTGCTTGAGGTGAAAAAGCTGTAAATCTTTTGACATAAAACTCTAATTATAAAAAATATAATTACATTGAGGCTTATAAGGATGGGCATATATTTTAATAGCATAATTCAGTCACTTTAAAATACCCTTTTTAGCACTAGTGATTGAGAAATAGGAAATATTTCAGTTGTTAACTAGCTCATAGTTTTGGAGATAATGTTAGTAGTAAGGAAATATACAAGAAGAGTTAAGTTGGCCATCCCTTCATATACTGCTTTGTGGTTTGGAGTGTGTCAAGCTAGCTGTTTGAAGTGCTAAACCACTTCGGGCATATTTAGATATGTGATTTTGAACTTAAGTTATCAAAGAACTCTAAACATTTTGAAAATGAAAATGAATTTCTACAGGAGAAATAAAGGTCTTTACTCAGTGGGAAACCAAGACTTAAACGCATATTTTTAGACATCAGGGTGTTGCTATATTTTGCAATTGTGCTTTCAGAGTCAGTACAATGGCAATTTTGTTAACACATCAGAAATGTAAAGTGCATTTACAGAGCTGAAGAATGAGAGGGGCAGAGAGAAGTCCTTTCCTGAGCTAGGTTGCCATGATGGGATCAGCACAAAGTTCATGGGCTGTTTTTGATTCTCCTAAACTCAGAAGTGGTCTTGGTTTGTAAACACTGAATCTACTACATCTGAGAGATACCGAGAGAGACCTTGTAGAAAGTGCCATGTTGTCATGAAGGAAGATGAAGATCTGCATCTTCACTCACCCCAATTCATTGCAAGGTAACATTTTAGGCACTAGGGGAATGGAAGGAGATACCATGAAAGCTACCACCTGATCTCTGCTTTCGGGATGTTTGTATTATAGAGTGATGAATGCTCTTTTTTATCTTCAAAACACTAAGATATTTACATGGAATTGTTTTTTTAAAGAAAAGACAATACAAACTATGAAATGAAGAAGCTTTTATATAAATGGAAAACCTGTAGAATTTAGAATTACCATTCTTCCTTAACTGTGAAATGAACTTAAGTGTAATTCCTGTCACTTTTTGTCCGTTTTGCTTAATGATAACTTAGTAAAGAAGCATATAATAGATTTATATGCTATATGGCATGAAAAATGTTCATCTGTCCTAATTTCTGGATTGTTTAGAGGAGATACAGGTGGTAGTTTTTAGACTAGAGCAACATTTATTTTATGGGTGTGTAATTCGAACAATGAGAATGATTTCTAGGGAGTATCTTGCCTAGAATTTGTTTTTTGTGTGTGTATTTTAGTTTTTGGTTTACACATTTCCTTGTTCTATCCAACAGAATATCATAACAATATTAATCCCCAAATACATCAGTAACATTTACACACTTAAGCCTCATAACAGCTCATGGATTCTGGATTTTTTAACAGAATTTCAATTTGGTAAATTACATTTGCTGATAAAAATTAATTCTCAAGAAATATTCCACCCCACAATTTAGAAATTTTAGTTTGGCAGTGTCTCCAGTGAAACAAAACATTATAAAACTGTGGGTGAGCTCTGTTCATCAGTCCCTTTTCATGACCTTCAGGCACCATACCTCTAAGCATCTCTGGTGCTAAAAAGAAGTCATGTTGTCTGCCAGCTTTAGAGATAACTTCTCAGTTATTTTCACACTCAAGGGGCTTGAGAATAGGGTCAGTTTAGGGCTACAGGCTTAGGCTGGGCTTCAGTGGAAGGAACTTGCTTTTACTGGCTTCCAAGTTTCTTTCTGCTATAAATAGTCACTGAATCTATTTTTGGCAGCCATCCAGTAAAGAGGATTTCAGGTGGTCAGTGAGGAGTGTTCTAGCATGGTTGAGCCACAGGAAAGTAGCTGCTTGGAGTATAAGTTGTTGAGGCATCACCAGTTATCTGACTGTCTAAACTAGAAACCTGAGGGTCCTTCCCAGCTCTGAAATACAGCTAGGTGAACTTGACCAAGTTTACTTCCTTGGTGCCTCAATTTCCATTCCAGATATATATTTGGAGAATTTCATCTACTTCATTGAGCTTTTGAGATGATTGGATGTGTTGAGTACAATAAAGTGCATGGCATTATTTCTGGTATGGTTTCTTGCTCTTAATATGTATTTGATAAACATCAATTAATCGAAAATTTTGCTAATTCCCTTTCTTCTACAGACCTTGTGTTCTAATTTCACTTGACTTCTCAGAGATTTTCAAGTTGACCATGTACTTTCATGCCACCAAGTCTTTGCCCACACTTCAGAAGTCTGCCTTTCTCTATAAAAAAAGTCCAAAGTCTTTCTGAATCGATTGGCCTACCCTCAGCTTCTCACCCTAATGAAACCATCATCATCCCTCCAGAGACAGATCAAAAGATTACTCTGTAAAGGTCTCCCGATTCCCTCACTGCCTGCTCCAGAACATTAATTTTATGTCCTCTGTGTCTCTATAACACATGGTTTTCAACTCCAGCATAGCATCTGTAGTGTGCTGCTGATAATTACATATTAATGTACATTGTTGTAGTCAGTTTCTCTGTTTTGAGCTCTTTCAGAGAAAAGACCAAGACTTATTGTTCAGACTGTATGGAAGTGTGCCTGATAATAAGTGGACAGTCAGAATAAAAAGCAGATGAGAAATGGTATCATGAATTTGGGAAAACGAGAAACAAATTGTGATCATAGGATGTAGGGAAAAGAGGGGATTAGGGAAAGTGCTTTGATTTTTCTTATTTTCCATACTTAAGAACAGTTTTCCCTTAATTTTATTATTGGCCATTTACTTCTTTGTTTTAAAAGCTATGCTATTAAAGAAAAATTATCTTAATAGCCTGTAACTTCATAGCTAGAAAAATAGTCAATAAAGAGAGAGAGAGAGGTTATGAACCAGTTATTGAGGCACCAAGTGTCATTCACTGGGCACCCCAACAAAATGACTCTAGTATTTCCAACAACCTCTTATAGCCAAATACAAAGTTCTCTTTTGTTCTTTCCTAATTTGATTCATTGTTGTATTTGACACAGTTACTCTACTGCCTGCATAAGTTCTACTGTATTTGCATTTTATATCTACTGCAACATCTCATAACTCGGTGTTTTCTTGAAAATTCTTAATTGACCATCAGGATTGATTCAGGGGTGCACAATTGTTGTGAGAGTAAAATCTAAAATAATAAAGTTAGTTTATTATTATTTCAAATTAATGTTTTTTCTCTCTTTACTTTGCCATATGCTTTTAGTAGTAATACTTAACTGTTGAGGAGAAATAGAGTCAGGCATCAGTAAGACATTAATCACCATGATGAAGAAATAAGTCCTGTTACTTAACAATTAATAAGATCGATTGCCCCTTGTCGTAGGTGGGTTATGGTAAAACTGAGTATGAGAGTCCTATGACCAGGACTGAACATCCCGCAATAAGACCACTCTTCCTCCTTTAATTTGCATGGAATTCCTAACTGCTAAAATCAAAGTGTGCTTTCTATGGACTGCACCTACCATGGCTGGGGCAGCCCTGTGCCCTATCCTCAGTTAAAATAGTTTCTCCTTGTGGGCAAACTTGTCCTTCCCTTGGTTTCCATTGTTTTATAGAACGTCTCATGCTACTTTTTGCTCCTAATATGGGTAAAAACCAGCCTTGGCTGGTGTTGATGGAAAGGACAGGGGGAAGACTGTGGCTGCATTTCTGTCCTTAGTAGGACAATGATCTCAAACTAGACCTGACCCGAAGAGGCAAGGCAAACTCCCTGAGCCACGTGCACTTGTTTACCTGCTTTTTCTTTAGGATGACCAGTCAGAAGACATTGTTACTGCAGCTGGACTCTCACCATTGCTGGTTTTATTCAGTTTCCACTTCCTGTTTTGTTTTATTCTGAGTTTTCTCTTATTCTTAGGATCTTACACATGTTTTTATTTGTTGTGATTTGTTTGTTTTGATAGACATTAACTCTTGCACACTGTTTAAAATGTTGTTTGTGAGAAACATGGGATTAAGGCAGTCCACAATGTCTGCCTCCTCTCACAGAGACCATTGAATTCTATGCTCAAAACACCCTTAATTCTATTCAGTAAAGTCTGTGTTAATGACCCAAGATGATGGATGTGACGACAAAAATTAAAGTATAAATTCAGTAATGGTTTCATAACTCATCTCTCAAAAGAACAAGCAAAGAACAACATTTAGGACAAACCTCAAAAAACTATTTATCTTAGCAAAGATCACACGTTGAAATAAAAATTCTAAGGTATTTGAATATACTAAGATCATATTAATTTGATAAAAATCAATGTTAGAGCTGTGCAACATTATTCGTTGTGTATATAATTTTTAATCAGTTTCCCATTACCTTTTTCAGCTAAATTAATTAAGATTCCTTCTGGTTTTGCTAAACAATCATAAACTCAACCTGTTTTCTTTAATAATATTAATCAGTTGCTCTTTAGCTAAACATTCACTAATGTCTTTTATACCAAATGGATGTAACTTAAAATTCTGTTTCTTTGATCCCTGATGTGTCAATTCTACTCAGCCAGAACCTTTTCTGAGACAATAGGACTAAGTGACCTTACTTGTTCAAGGCTATGTGCCTTCATTACCATTGACTATAATATATCCAGAGGTAAGAGGGTTTATCTTGGAGCCATAAAAGAAAATCCATAGATAATCTCCAAATCAATCTCTAGTATGGTTCCTGATTCCTTTGTTTCTTTTCCCAGCTTTGTCATAGATGGGCCTCCAAATTCCTTTTTGATTGCCCCTTCTTTGCTTGCCAGATTTTAATTCCCATGGTTGTGAACCCGGAACTTAGATCTTCTCCTCCCAAAGTAGGAAAGGGGAGGTAGAATTAACTTTAGCTGTGCTCCAATTCTGTGACTGGATCTTTATATAAATCGCTTTATCTGATTTTCATGATGGCTTTGGGAGCAGATATTATCTCATTTTATAGATTAATTAAATTGAGTTTCAGAAAAGTTAAGTGCTAATGATGGTAAAGTAAGGTACAGAGGAGGTTCAAATCTATATTTGTCCATGCTTACAAATTCTACCATATTATCTCCAAAAGATAAACGTGTTTAGACCAGACCCTTTCTCATCCTATATGGCCTATTCTACTTCTGATTCAGAGATTCTTATTGATTATCTGAAGTGTGAGTCTGATGAATGTATTGTATGTCAAAGGGTGAATGAAGCAAGCTTTGCCCTAGGTATTTTGCACATTAAATAGAACTGTATCAATCAAAATGAATCTCTATCTGCCACAGTGTTGGGTTGTGGGAGAGTAAACACACATCGAGGTTTGCTGAGGATAGCTAGTTTATACCTGCAATCTTTGCATAATTCTTAATGGAACTCTTTCAAAATTGTCCCAGTTTTAGCTTATAAATTATTTAGCCACCTTAGATTTATGTGTTATTTTTAGTTAAGAGCTCTTGGCTACTGTTTAAGTCCTTATCCAAACTGTTAGGAAGCACATTCATATAGTTATTGTGGTTCAGTAGCAGGGAACTACATAGTGTCTTTGTCCTCTCTCCTTTTCACAACAAAGCCATACTTCCTGGCAACATTATATAATTTGGCACAGTTTACCACTCCTAATATTTAAAAGGGAAGTTATAAATTTACTGGTGTGGAGAGTATCTGGCTTATTAAAAATCCCTCTTGTTTTCTTTATCTTGTGCCAAATGTTAGACTCAATTCTTGCTATGCATCCTACTCTCTCATGCCTCCGAGCTGCTCTCACAGGTCCCCATCCTCTGGACTTCTTCGTTTGCCTACTGGATTTCCTCTTTTGGGAGAGCTGTCCTGTACCTTCTCAGCACACTTCACCAACACTCTGTCTACTTTTAACCAAACTCCTGTACAGCTTCAATCTCAGCTCCTTTGCAGTTCTTCTCTAAATTCCTCAGGCAGAGGTCGTCACTGCCTTTTCCACATTTTCTAATATTTTTCCTTGAATGTTTTAGAACACTTTTGCAAATATATTGTAAAAATTTATTTCTATATCTATCTCTTGCACTCAACTCTGAACTGCTTGAATGGACTTATTAAGACACATATTTAAAAAATAGAGGAGATGGAGAGAGAAGAAAAAATAGATTTAAAAGAATCTAGAAAGACTTCTATTTGTGGATAAAAGTGTCTGTGAGGTAGCAAGGTCTAGAAAAGTCTAATTTGTCCATTCAAATGTCCATGCCAGTCATTGTGGTCAGCATGAAAGTTATAAAAATTAAC
The DNA here is from genome assembly GCA_029593785.1 of Cabassous unicinctus. Lineage (NCBI taxonomy): Eukaryota > Metazoa > Chordata > Mammalia > Cingulata > Chlamyphoridae > Cabassous > Cabassous unicinctus. The sequence goes on from JAQZBX010005749.1 coordinate 26,993, forward strand.
AATTTTTGTTGTTTGTTAATCAAGAAACTTAATAGCTTGCTGCCTTATGGCCTGTATATTATGAAACAGTTTTTTCCCTAATATTTAATAACCTATAGCTGTTTCCAAAAGTATCTAATTCTGGCTATCTTCCTCCACACACTGGACACAGCCTCCTACTTATCCTGGTCTCTTAACACACTTGATTATTTTTCCCAAACCCTGAGGCATGAATTGAGCTTGTAAGGCCTGTGTGGTATCAGAAGACACTTCATCAGTCACATCCTAATACAAGATTTTACGACCTCAGCAAAGTCTTCGTATCTTTACTTTCTCTCTCTCAAAGTGATTTGATTCCACTGTAGAAAAGTTGGAAAATGCAGATGGAAAGTAGAAAAAAAATCTATAATCTTGCAAGGAGGAAATAGCACTGTTAACATGATGGCATATATTCTGTCTATGATTCTTCTACACAAATACACACAGATACACTAACATTTTTCCAAGACCAGGATAGCACTATACATAACAAACTGTAGCCTGTTTTCCTCACTGAAAAATGTATCTGTAACATGCATATGTTTTAATAGCTACATATATTTATTACATGGTCAGTCCATAACTTGTATTAATATTCACAAAGAATTACATTGATGAAAATATCATATTGCTAACAATACCCTATTATTGAATACTTTACTGTTCCAAAATTGCATAATTGTAAAAAAAACAAAGTTTCTGTATATTCATCTTGTACATCTGCCCTATTTTTTCCCTTAGAATACACTCCTAGAAGTATAACTGCTGGATAAAACAGCATGTGCATCTTAGAAATCTTTGGTACCTCTTGCCAAGTTATACTGAAAAAAAGAATGTACTTTTTTGCACCTTTCCTGTGTATAATAACACTTTGCATTATTGTTATTTTTAATCTTCATTCATCCAATAAAAATCATGTTTTATTGTCCAATCATTGAATTTAATCCAAAATCTTTATTGAAAAATGTGTGTAGAAAATATTTGAGGCAGTTGGCTTGCTTAAAGAAAAGAGTGTTCCAGATTGCCTAAACCAGGGAGTGAAGGCATGCTGTGCTCTTAAATTGGGTGACAAGCTGCCCCACTCTACATGATGGTCACTCTTTCAAAAACTGCTCTTCACATTCACATTTTAATTTCATACTTTGCTGGAAGTTTTCCAATCTTCGTATTCAGAAACTAGTGCCAATTATTTATTACTTAGCAGCATTCCTGAAACTAGTACTCCTTTCTATATGAAATAAGTTGGATTTTAAGGTGTTTTCAGTATTTCTCATTATCTATGTAAATGATGAAATTAATGTTTTGGGAAAAGAGTTTTTATTCAGTAGTTTGCATCTGAATATATATATATATGTAAGTATATATTTAAATTTTTAGTTGTGCTCAGATGCAAAGTGAGACAAATAAATTCATAATAAAGAAACTTTTTGCTAGGATACCAGGTAACAGAAGTAAAATGTACTTTTACACCATAAACGGTATCAAATGCTCAACAATATGCAATAAAATATTGAGGAAATATACAAAGAAGAATAACTCAATACAGCATTAGATAAACTGCTAACTTCATCTCAGTATAATACTATTGAATGACTGCAGGGAAAGATCATCCTCTTCCTATGCTGCCTTACTTAACCAAGACATGCAGAGCTCAGGTAATCTGATCTTTCTAGCTGTGACTCAATTCTTGGTTTTTCCCTTTAGGTGTTCTTTATAATGAATGTCACTTAACCAAGGCTCAGCAGGATTTATGGATTCCCAGATTGCCATTCTCAGAATTTGCTTCCCAATGAAGGACTGCTCAAAAATGCCAATAACGATGAATAACCTCAACTATTTCTGTTAGCTGGGAACAACGTAGTTCTTATTCTAAAATTGAAGGTCCTGTTTCTTTGTAGTTCATGTTTCTAGAGGGAGCAGAAGATACCCAAGTGAAATTTCATACCAACCAACAATCATTATAGTAAATATATTCACAATACTATGAGTATAATGTGAGTTACCCAGCATTTTGTTTTAATACTGGCTCCACGGGGGATGCCAATATCTTCAGTGATTAATTTCTTTCTGGAAAATATCTCATTTAAAATTGTTCAGCTTTTCTTTTTTGTTATTAATTTAAATTTCTTGAAAATGTGAGGGATACTGATTCTCTAAATCTTTGCCAAGTTAAAAGTTTTAGAGTATCATTTTGATTTTTTTCTTCAATAATAGAAAATAACGCTCAATTTCTGGTACAGCCACAATCCTGTTAGAGACATGAAAATTAATCTCAAGTGTAAAAGAGTAGGCAAAACTATTTTCATAAAGCCTTCTAATATGTCATTTGCAAAATTGCTGGTAATATTTTAAAAAAATTTCCAGAGGAGAAGACATAGAGATTCTAGTTAGAATATTTTAGACTATAGAATTTAAAATTTAAAATATAAAGAAGGAAGATGAATGAAAGTAGAAGAGATTATAAAGATGACAAAAAAAAAAAAAAAAAAAAAAAAAAAGAGACAGAGAAAAAGAAGGAAGATGAAGCCTGATATTTTAATGGCTTTAGCTGCATGATGGAATACCTGGAAAAGACAAATGAAATTCCTGGCATTTCATTTTCATTCCAGCAGAAGTTATATGTGTTAACTTCTGTTAAAGATTTCAAGAAACATGGAATTTTGGGGGGAAAAAAGACCAGAAAACTTTTTTTAAAAAGTATTGACATTATAATATAACCAAGCAGGGCCTCTTTTGGGCTTTGCTACTAATTAAATTGTTCTAGGATTGGAAAAATTATCCCCTCCTCATCCCCACTCCCTGCTTAGCATTAATTCAAGTGGGGGACAAAAAAGATCTTGGAGTTTTGTTCTTTTTGTTGATTTTAGTTGCTTTAATGGCCTCAGCCAAATAGCCAAATTCTATATACTTTAATTAGTTCAAATATTGGGCTGATTAAACAATAGCAGTGTATATATAATTCTATAAGTGGAGCTGATTTAAACAGTAAAATATGATTTGAGTATTTAAATAACATTAATAACTATTATTTATTGATTACGTCACCATGTACCAGAACTCTTCTAAAAAGTCTCTATGTTATTTCTTATTTAACCCTTACAACAGCCTATGGAGTAAGCATTATTACTCTTCCCATATTACAGCTGGAAAAGATGAGGTTAAATAACTTTCTCTAGGTCATACAAGTGGTATGTAACAGAGCTACAGTTTAAACAAACAGGCTGTCTTCTTTCAGATCCTGTGCTTGCAGTGCTTTATTTACCAGCCTGTTTACGTGTGTGCACTTAGGCATACAGTACACATATGTGGAGTCAGGCCCTATCTTGACAGAAGAGTGAGATTCATTCTTGAATTTAAGGTAGTAGGAGGATTTTCATCTTCTTTTCTTAAATGCAATTAGACAAAATCCTGCCTCCTGTCATATAGGAAAGTGGGCTCTGTGCCTTTGGGACTGGGATCGTATTCTTCAGAGGCTCAGGCATTGGGTTTCTTTGTATCTTCCATGGTATTTCCATTATATTTTCCAAAAGACATTACAGATTTTAAAGAGAACTTAAATTCATCTCTGTATACCCAGTGCCTACTGCAGTGCTGGGCATAGAGTAGCTGCTCAACAAATAATTCATTTAAATAAATGAAATAATTAAAATATGAGGCAAATTCTCTTAACCAAGCTGACATTTGATTTGTCAGTTACTTCATTGACAAAGTGGAACTAGTTTCTTGCCCAACACCTGTTTTAAAGAGATGATAAAGAGGCATCTGAATCCTGGCTCTAAGAGTTAGGCTCTGCGTGATCACAATTTACCTACCTGCCCTGATCTCAATTTCTTCTTTAGTGAAACAATAATAATAGAATCTATGTTATTAGTTTGTGAGGGCTAAATGAGTTTATACTTATAAAGCCACTTATGACAGCACCTGGTACCTAGTAAGTGTACTATAAGTAATAACAAATAAAATAATATGAAAAGGAAAAAATATGTGGAAAGGATTTGGGTTAAAAATACATATTAAGTTGATATGTTTACTCAGTATTGGTCACAAAAGGAAATTTGGAGCCACATATGTGGCTGAGTAAAAATATATGAACAAAACTTTGAAGTCAGTAGGTAAAGAAAAAAACCAGCAGTATTTAAAAAAATTTAAATGTCAAAGTCCAGGGACTTTATCCTGGAGACTATGGTCTCAGCCAAATAGCCAAATTCTATATACTTTAATTTACTTTTAGATTTATTTTGAAATGCTGAAACTCATTTTAGGTCACCTGAAAATTCCAGAAGTCTGGGCACCTTGAGCTCTTAAAATTTTTCTGTGCACAGCTGTCTTAGCTATATTGTAAACGATTCGAGAGAGAGGACTCCAGAAACCAGTGTCTTTTTAAAAATGACCGTTCCTCCAAGCCATGGAAGTGAGTCCAACCCTTACCTTAGTGGAAATCAAGATAAATCTTAGTTAAAATAAAGATTTGCAATTAATTGAAACAATGATTTGAAGAAAATCATGGATTTAAAATACCCAAATATAGGCACCATAGCTAAGGTTACCATATAATTGATTATCCAAACTAGGATACTTTTTAAAGTGAACAGGGAAGTTGTTAATAATTACACCAGGATATCTGGAAAAATCCTGCACTGTCTCAGACAAACCAGGCTGTTTGGACACTGTAAACACAACCTGTTTCATGAACATTTACTAGTCTCCACAAACTGGTGGGTTTAAAAATGCTTCCACCCATTCTTGTAATGCCTAAAATGCTTACTGTAGACAAAGACAGTATTTTGCAATCTGGAGACATGAGTCAGAATTCTCCTAAAGAAGTTGCACCTGCTGACCTCTTTGAAATAAGACTACAAATGAATATCTCTATAAATAACATTTTGAAGTTTCATAGTAAAGGTGACCATTTTGTCAACCACAATGATTCATGAGAACAGCAATGGACAAACGGTAAAAAGACTGAGTTCATTGTTAAATGTCAACAGTCCTTTATAGTAAACCTTTGAAAGTCAATAGATAGCTTGGGTATGAACAGGGTATGAACACAGACTTTTTTTCTGGCTTCTACATTAGGCCTTCGTCATGTTTATTAGTCTACTTGTAATCCTGTGATAAAAAAAAAAATCCTTGCTTTATTTTTTAAATAAAAATAAAAATAAAAATATTGTAAAATTTGTTGTGTAAAGAATGTGTATTAAATAGGAGGGCCAAGTCCAGAAAAGTTGGTTCAGATAACATTAAAATAACAAGTTATCAACATTCTAATTAAAGTAACAAATGAATAAATAAATAAATGAATAAGTAATTCCGATTTGTAATACAAAGTAAACTTAGCTCCCGTGAGGTTTAACAGAATTGATCTCTCAAAATTTAGATAGAAAAGTGCAGAAATCAAAAGCCAAAATTAAGAAGTAAGAAACTGTTTAGCAGAGGAAAGTTAAATGAAAGTGGTACAGCTGGAATTCTCATTTTGTTTGTATTTTTCCAGATCCAGTCCAAATATAAAGGAAAATCATCTTTGTGAAAATTGGGTTTGTAAACAAATTTAACATTTGCAGTGATACAATCAAAAAGGCAAACAACAAACTATGAATTATAGTAATTATAAATCTCCTCCTTCCCTCCCAGATTCAACTAACTATTCCTTTTAAATTACCCTTTATTGTTGAGGTCATTCACATGATGAAAAGATTAACAGAAGAATGTGGGCTAAATAAATGGAGGTATGAGAAAGTATACCCTCCACACTTAACCTGTCTGGTCTCCTCTTAACTACTGGCCTCTCTTCCACCTTATATTTGCTAAAAGTTCATGGAATAAATAAATACTTGAATAAATAAATTGCAGATTGTATATGAAATGTGGAGATGGAAATTGCATTATTTTGGATCATCATATTTTCAGTTGAAAAATGTTTCCTTCTTTTAATGAACTAGGATGAAAACACTTTCAATCAGCTTTACTTTCAATTTACGTTAATGAATGTTACAGAAATGAGCAGCACATGATATCCTTTCTTACAGAGCCCTTTCTTGTCCCCCTACCCTGCATTCTTCTTCACTTCCTTGTCTCAGGGAAACCTTGTTTCATCTCCAAACAAATCGTAAGAGCTAGATATGGACATGGATTGTAGAAATCTTTGGCAGGTCAAAAGCAAAATTTACTACCTTCATCCAAGTGCCAACAAGGTAAAGAGTCTTGCAAAATGATAGGAAAGAATGATCCATGTATATAACTTTCCTATTATTATTTTAAAGTTTCTCTTTTTGAAAAATAGTCAGACATATAGAAGAGTTACCAAAATATTATGCTGAATCCTCCTATAACCACCACATATATTCAGTTATTGTTTGTTATTTGCCACATTTGTTTTATCTCTCTTTCTCTACATTTGTCTATATAATGTGTGTGTGTGTGTGTGTGTGTGTGTGTGTGTGTGTGTGTGTATTGATTACTATTTTGTGTCTATTTAGTAATTTTGCTGAGGCATTTGAAAATTATTTATCAAGATCATGGGACTTCATCCTTAAATATTTTAAATTTTGCCTCCTAAGCCCGAAGACATTCTTTTACATAACTACAGGGAAATTATCAAATTCAGGAAATTTTACACTGATACTGTATTATTATCCAATAAATCTTTGAATATATTCAAATTTTGCCAATTGGCCATATGCTGTCCTTTAGATCAGTTGTTTATAGCAATTCAGGATTTAACTCACAACCATGCATTACAGCTGGTTGTCATATCTCTTTCATCTCCTTTAACTTGCATCTATTCTTTAACCTACCTTGTCTTTTATGACATTGATATTTCAGGGTTCAGTCTCCTTATTTTGTAGAATGTTCAATATGGATTTGTTTGATAAATCCTCATGACTTGATTCAAGTTATGGCTTCTTTTCTCGGGTATATGTAAGTGATGTTGAGTACTTCTCAGAACATCACCAGAAGCACCTGATGTCAGTTTGTCCCATTATTGGTGATGTTAACTTTGATCATTTCTCATATCGTTTTTATTACATAGTTTGACAAATCAAAAAGTAAGTCCTATTAAAAATAAACTAAATTTGTCATACATAAAAGTCACTGATTTATACTACCAAAACTGAATTAAGAAATATTCTTTAAATCAGCATCAAAACATAAAATGCTTAAAAACAAATTTAGCAAAAAATGTGCAAGACCTCCACACCAAAACAATCACTTAAAAGAAGCTAAGGAGCAAATAAGTAAAGGGAGAAATATTCTATGTTCTTGATTGGATGTGTCAATATAGTAAAGGTGTCCTATCTTTCTAAATTGATCTGTAATCCTAGACAAAATCATAGCAACCTTTTTGCTTTTATAAATTAACAAGCTGATTTAAAATGTTATATAAAATGAAAAATATTTAAAATAACCAAAACAATAATGGAAAAGAACAAAGTTGGAGGATTCAAACTTCTTGATTATAAGAATCACTATCAAACTTTTGTAATCATGACAGCATGGTATTGGCATAAGTACATAGAAATAGAACAATGGAATAGAATAGTCCAGTAATAGATCTTCACATATTTAGTTAACTGATTTTTAATAAAATCACTAAGGCAGTTCAATGGGGAAAAGAAAGTCTTTTCAACAAATGATCTGGATTAACTAGAAAAAATATATGGGGGAAAGTGGATCTTGACCCCTATATTATTCTAGACAAAAATATTAATTTGTTATGGTTTATAGGCCTGAATACAAAAGCTAAAATTATAAAACTTCTAGAAGAAAATAGAGAAATATATTTTTAACCATGAGTGGGCAAGGACTTCTTATAAAGGACAAAAAAAAGCACTAACCATAAAAGTAAAAAATTATGTGTTGGACATCATCAAAAGTAAACTTATGCACTTTAAAAAATTACATTAAGAAAATGAAAATTGACACAGACTAAGAGAAAATATTATCAATACGTTTATTTAATAAATAATTTCTGTTCTGTGTTTGCATGTGTGTGTATTTCTACAAATCAGTAATGAAATGACACTCTAGTTACCAAATGTGTGAAAGAGTTGTATTGGTGCTTCACAAAAGAAAGATACAGTTAGCCAATAAGCACATGAAAAGGGAAATGTGGTTTAAACCAAAATAAGATACCATTAAAAAGACTAACCATATCAAATATTGGTAAGGATGTTGAGTAACTAAAACTCTTATACATTGCCAGTGAGATTACAAAATGTTTAAACCACTTTGGAAAAACATTTGTTTTATTATAAAATTAAACAGAAACCTACTTTATGGCCCAGAAAATCCACTTCTAGTTATTTATCCAAGAGAAATGAAAATATATGCCCACAAAATGATTTGTTTAAAATGTTTAAAGCAGCTTTCTTTATAATAGCCAAAATCTAGAAACCACCCAAATGTCCACCAGCAAGTGACTAGGTAAACAAATTGAGGTATATTGTATAATGGTATACTGGTCAGCAATAAAAAATTATTAAACTATTGATATAAAAAGAAATATGAATAATTCTCAAAAACAAAAGCAGAGGTCCAAAGAATACGTGGTACATAATTCCATTTATATACAATTTATATACAATTCCATTTATATACAATTCAAGCATAAACTAATCTCTGGTGATAAGCATCAGAACAATTGCTGCCTTTGGGTGGTGAGCATTAGGGATTGACTGGCAAGAAGCACAAAGAAACTTTTGGGAACAATGGCTAGTTCTACATCTTGAGGAGACGGTTGATTATATGAGTACACACATTTGGTCAAAATTCAACAAGTTGCACATTTAAATTTACATTTCAATTTCCATAAATTTTACCTCAATTTATTTAAGTCACTACTTACTTTGAGAATCAGACTGTTTTTTCTACAGCCATACAGTCATCACCAAGACTTCCATGAGACTTAAGTGAATACATACAAGGAAATACATTTTAAAAATTCTGGAAATTCACTTTCATGTAGAGGGAAATTAGCATTATATTTAATTTTCTATTGGTTGAATTCGTGTCACAGAAGTAAAAATCACATTCCATAACTCATTTTCTATCATTTTTAAAAAATCTTAAAGTTGAAAAATATTAGAAATACTGTGAATTACCTACAAAGATTTATTTTAATGATTCAAGAAGTAATGATTACACACATTGATTAGCAACTAGTTTTGCTCATTTTTCCCAGCCCCCTCTCAGATTTCAGCAATCCTTAAAGGAACTAAATATACTATTTTATTATATATTGACCTATTTACTATCCACTCTCAACCTTTGTAACAGTGGTAAATCATAATTTTAAATTCAATATTTTATCCTTTTAAAATTATATCTAAACCAATTATATTTAATTCTTTCCTACATTTTTAAATCATATCTCAGTTTTGTTTGAGGGCATTATTTTTATTCTTAAGTGGCAAATGGGTCTTCAATAATCCATGAGCCCTTCAGGGTAGGATACTCTCTATTGATTTCTGCGTGTAGTTTTCAAGATTCTATTATGGGAAAGGATAGAAAATGACCATCTTAATGAGAGGCAATTTTTCTTTGATGTGGAACCACAGAGTTTTACTAAAATAAAACATGGTTTATTAAAGAAACGAAACTGGACTGATAGGAACGATTTCCGTGGTAAGGCTGATTTCAAAGTAGGATTTTTTAATCTGAAAAATAAAGGTTGTGAGAAGTTTTATTTGTGCAATCCAAAAAAGGCACATGCTGCTCTTGTAGCAGGAGGCTTCTCCTTTTCACCAAATTCTGAAGTCTAGAATGGTACAGCTTTCCCTGAAGATTGAAAGAAAGAAAGCATTTTTAAAGACATAGTTGTTTGGTATAATATGGCTATCCCCAAGAGGTAGAATTGTTTGAATATATAAATGTCTGAAAGTTTATTTGTGGCCACTAGAGCTGTGACAGGCATGTCTGAGGTGCAAGCCTGGCATTTCATTAGCTTTTGAGGCTGACATAAAGGGCAACCAGGTCTTCTCAGTAATCATCTCTTAGCACTACCTTTGCTGTCCAGTACGCATATTCCGTCCAGGCATTGTGACCTAAGATTTGTGTTTCTTACTTTCTTTTATTCTTCTTTATGTTTAATAGTTGCAAAGTCAGTTCTAAACCACATCTGTAACCTAGTATGCATACAATTGGATTATTTCAAAGGATTTTTCTAATGGTAGAATGTTTGCTCACGTTTATCATAATTAGAGTTTGAACTACATCCTAATGATCTTGTCAGTTGATAAACTAAACCTTATCGAGCACATATATATATCTTTATTGGGGAAAATGTTACTGTGTTTCATTTTTTACTATTATAATTGTGATTACTTGTATCATTTGGAATCTTTAAAACTTTGCTAGCATAACACAGAAGGCTTCATTTTAACAATTCTGTTGCTCTGTTTATAAATGGAACGAACAATCATATTTAGAATAAATTGAAGGGTAAGATATCATTTAAGTGTAGTTAACATTAGACTAGGATTTGTGATCTTTACATTCCAATTATTTGGGAAGTTTATTTAAATGAAGTTTATGGAAAATTAAGATTTTCAGACTGTAAAGAAAAAGTTTCTGCTTGCAACTTAGTTATTGGAGGAGGCTAAAATGGAAAGACAAAAAGTAAGGGTGGGGAGGGAAGATTCAAATGTGAAAAAGGAAAATAGAGAAGTGCAAAGAAAATAAGTATATGGGCCTGTAGCAAAGGGTGAGTGGGGCAGGAAAACTGCTACAAGGCAATTGAGGGAATAATAGAAGAATATAAAACAAGAAAGATCTCTACTTCCTCCCTTCAAAAGAGAACATGCCAACAAAATCTCTGACAAGCATAAGTTCAAAAGGGTTAGCTGAGACTAGACACCATGATCGTAGAAGGATGAATTCTTCAGTGTGAAGAATATTTATTCCTTAGATCTGTTTACTGTTCTATTTGGAGCTGAGGCAAGAATGATTAATAATGGATAACATGATACCCTAATTGTCTCTGTAACAAAGGAAGAAGCATTGGAATTCTTTATATCTTATTGTGTGAGAACCATATACTGACAGTTACACTGTCCACTCTATAGATAACAGGTGTTTGTTCCAAACAACAGATTAACTTTTCCAGAAGTAGAAACTAATCCTTGGGGTTTATTTTGCCTTCCACAGCTCATCTCTTTGGTGAAGTAACTAGATAAAATTTTATGGAAAAAAAAAAAATGTTAGTGATAATGGCATTTCCACCCTTGAGTCCATTTCAAACAATATTATCTAGAGATGAAATGTGGCAGAATCATACAATTTTAAGACTGTAAGGAGTGGAGAATCCTATTATGCTTTCTAGAAAGTGAGCCAATGGTTCCTGGCCCAGTGGAGGTGATAAAAAAAAATGCTAACTAACCAGTATCCTGCCTTCCTATCACCTTCCCTTCCTTCCTTCTTTTTGTCAACAAGCCTTTACTTTGCAAATACGGAAACCAAGGCCAAGCAACTTGCTCAAGGTCACTTGGTATCAGGACCAGGGCCCACAAAACAGGCTGCATTTCCCATTATATAGTGAAAGCATTTTCTTCCAGCTCATGCTCTCAAACAAGCAATATTCTGACAATAAAGATTTCATTCCCTTTTCTTGAAAATGAGGAGCACCCTGCCTGAACTTCAAATCAGCATTTCTCCCTGAGCTTGAGATATATTTCTCATATAGCTTTTTATTTCCTCATTGAACATTTCATTGGCTCTTGTGGATGCCTTTTAAACAACCTTTCATAACTTTTTTTTTTCTAATATAACACATGAAATATATGAATCTTTAAATTGATTTAAACCCCTTGAGAAAGGATGGTGCTATTTGTAATGTATATTAAAATAGTAAGGCATCACTACTATCCATAAAATTATATTGCAATATTCTAAGAGGGAAGCTCACATCTCTTATAGCATCTACCAGGACATTAGAAATGAAATGGAATAAAGATCTGTTTGGGTTAGTGACTCTGACTTAGTCTGCTCTATAAGCTCTTGCTGAGAGCTTTGGGACATGTTTTAGTCCATAGGAAATACTAACATCATCCAGCTTTACCAACTCCATGAAGACAATTCATGTTCACTGTGGAGAAAAAGAAACATTAAATGATAGTGCATCCTGGTTACAGCTATCGTTTTGAAGTTTGGGTGTCTGTTTGTGCATTTGTTTTCCTGAGCACAGTTTTAGAAATTGACTTTGAATGCAATCCTTAGAGATTGCTTCCTATCCAAAACATCATCAGCCTGCAAACTATGATCAGTCAAGGCCCTAGGACTCCCAGTTCCGCCTAGGAGGACTCTGGTGGTAGGGCAATTATAGAAACCCCAGTTAATGATATTTTCTTCCTGCAATCTCTTCCCTGCTGATTGCTTTCTTAATTTGCCCCATTGTGGAAAATAATGAAACATTCCATTTTTAAAAAAACACTATCTCTTGAGAGGGTAAGTGTTTGGTCCAAGTTTTGAAAATATACATTTTCAATTGCTGATGGCTTCTTTTATTAGATGATTTATTTGTTGCTTTGATATTTTAATTGTGTATATGTGCTGTTGAGGTATTTCTGCCTTAATTTTTTTTAAAGTAAATTATAATACTGAGAGTCATGTTCTCCATTTTATTCAAATATTTCAATGTCTAAGCTCTGCTTTTTTCCAAATTACTTTATTATAAATACCTCTGTTGTAGTGGATAGTCAAATTGAATTAAGAAACATTTATAATTTAATAGTTTCCTCCATTTCACTTTATGTCATTGTACAAGGGGTTTTCAATTCAATACTTATTATTCATTTTCATTGGAAACAATTAAAAAACCAGTATAACTGCAACTAGAATGTATGTAGAGTATTTAAGAAGATAAAGAATTCTAAAGTTGGGCATCATAAAAACAATCTGGCAGATACTTTCACACGCATGAGGAGAGGGGTAAAATAATTGGCTTGTAAGATATGGACTCAGACCAAACAGACCACCAATCAGAACAGAATACCACACTGAATGGTAGGGAGCTGGCCAGAGCATGCTGGAGCGAGTTCCTGGAGGTTCCTGTTGTGCCAGGAATAATCCCACAGTCATTGGATGGTGCAGCAGTCCACGGGGTCTGGCGTTGCCAGGGTAATGGTAGGCAGCACTGGGAGACTGGGTTTAATGGCTGTTTACCAAAGTGTATGAATGTATTTCATAGTATTTTGAGATTTGTATCAACAGGAATGGCTATACTGGGTGTAATGACTGAATTATCACATAAATATATAACATTCATATAACACGTATGTCTTACTATTATGCATTATTTAGTTCATGTATGGGTTTTTTTGTAAGAACACAGTAACTAGGGTGCCTACTTGTTTTAAGTCTAGATTGAGAGGAAACTATTAGTTATTAGTGAAGTCCTATATTATTTTCTAATACTCATTAGGATTCCAGGGTCACATCAGGATTTTCAAAATTCCTTGAAATGGAAACTACTAGTGGCTACATAATGTGAAGAGATTTTCGTTTTTGGATGTAACCAAAGATGATGCCTCCATTAACCAAGTTTGGTGTGGTAGATTTTTTTCTCCATTTTTAAAGAAAATTCACTAATGTGGTTATTAGGGAAGGGGCTTATTTATTAGGTGAAAATGTAGAAGATTATATATACCAGCCACACATGAAATAATGTTTTTGTATTTCAAATACTTTTTAATCATGCCTGTATAGACAGAATGATTCATAATTTCTTCTCCTGTAGGTGAATTGTTACAGAATACTTGCGTTTGCTCCAATGTCACTTATTCAAAGAAAAAAAACTAAAGTTTTTTTTGTGAATCGTTCTATCAGGTCTACTTACAAGTTTCTTACTAAGTGAATTTTAGAAGTTATTAGAGTAGATTTGGAATAGATTGGTGACATTACTAATAAGACATTTCACTACAAGTTTGATTTCTTCCAAAGTTATAAATAATGTTATTGCATGGTATATTAAATGATTCTGTTATATTTAGTGTGTAAAAATGCAAAAGAGAATGTCAATACTAAAGTCAAATTTTCCTAATTATAGACTTAAGATAAATTATAGTCTTAAGAGTTCAGGTGAGCAGTGGATGATAGTGACTAGGAAATTTTCTCAGCTTTTCCTACCAACAATTGGGAGAGAGTGAATGATGGGCATAAAGTGCTGATCTAAAGGTTTTTGAAGTTTTACCAAGTTTTAATGAGCCTCACCAATCACCCCTGAGAACAGCCTGATTTTTTACTGTCCTGTTAATAAAGTTTTTCTTCCCTAGTGTTCAGTGATACCACATTGGGTGAAAAAATAGAGGAATATACCTGATGAGGAAGATTGTTCTTGCAAGTAGAAAGAGTAGTGCAAACTTGACTTTCATTTTCATCTATGATTGTCTTACATTTCTTTGAATTTGAAGGTTAGAGTGTCAATTATTCCTTTGCCTGACTGGGTTCTGGGCAGAAAAGCAAACTGTTAACTCTATACACCGCCACATTTTCTGACTTATACTCTCACTTTCAGCATTTTTAATCCCTTGTGTCCATTGTCTTTGACTTGCCTGACTTTTTGAATGGGCAAAGATATGTCCTAAGTTTCAGGGGAGGGTACAGAGGAGATCTGTTATCTTCTCATTGATTACTCTCTGCTTTCTGCCCCCTCCTTTCGATGTAAAAGTTCTTAGGCTTGCTTTTCCAACTATTGTCTGCATTTTCTCACCATACTTTCCTTGCTCAAGCCCCATAAATCTTTTGAATACCAGCCCCATGCTACTGAAGGTCACCAAAGATGTCCCCACTGCAAGGTCATCTAACTCTTCTTTCTCATATGCTCAGGTCATCTCTCCTTTCTCAACTCGCTTGGTATTGAAACAATTGCTTCTTTGATTTTCATCTCCTATCTTTGCATCTTTATTCTTTTTCTTTTATTTTATTGAATTCTCATCTGTAGTTTGACTTCTCAATTCCTATCTGTAGGATTGTTTCTTCACTCACAGTCAAATACCATATTTCCTAATGCCTAATAGTTATTTCAGTTTAACTGCGAGAGTAATTTGGCTCAAGTCATATTTATCTTATCATAAAACTAATCCTTACCTTAAGCTTATCTTATTGAAAGACACCATTCTTCTTTGCATACAGGATCATGATCTTCATGTCTTTCCTGATTTATTCCTTTCATCCATCCTTTTTTTAGTTAATAATCACTCTGTTTATTAGAGCTCTGGAAGGCCAATCCCTGCTTCTCCTTTCTTTCCACCCATAGCCAGTGTCTTGCTCTAGATCACTTCACTTACTATTGCTACTTGTTGTCCTCACTCTGGTGAGTCTCTTCATCCCTCCAGTTGTCCTGTATTTCACTCTCTGTCTAATCTCACTTTGGCTCAGGTTTCAATATATCTCTTTTTCTCAAAACCTTTAAAGGCCTCCCATTTCTTTCTGCCTCTTGTCTAAAGTTTATGCTGATGTGTGTAGTTTCAAAGTCTCCTGGTAAACTTGCTCCACTCTGCTGCCTGATATTTCTCAAACTTTTTTGACAATGACCAGAAAGAAAAAATATTGCAACCAGCACACACACATATTGTACTGTATCCTCACATAATTGAAACAAGTTCCTGAAACAATATTTACACTTACAGCATGCAATTCACCCTGAATTTCCTGTTTTATTCCATTGTTTCCTTGCTATATTAAGTCCATGAGCCCCCAGATTGATTTCTTGTCATGATGCCATTGTTTGAAATAGTTCAGTTTATCTGATTTTCCACTTCTTTACACTCCATGTTCCTGCATTGCCTAGTAGTCTATTCCTGCCCTACAAATACACATACACACCAGTTTCTGAGTTTTCATTCATGTTGTTCAATTCAGCTCTCTTCTAACCATGCAGACATCCCTGCCTGCTTCAACAAGATGAACTTTAACCATCTGCTGATTTTGTAATGGTTTTATAATAGTAATATTTTTATCTTTTCTCACTATCTGGTTTGTAAATTAATTAAGAATAGCACTAATTTTCCTATAAAACTTGAAATATTCAGAACAAAGATGCTAAGCTCTTATTTAATTGATAGACAATAAGATTGCAATTAATGCATTTTTCAAACTGCTGGATTTATGTGATGGTGTGCAAAGAACATAGTTTCCATGGCCTGGGTACAAATCCTAGCTCTGTTCTTTCCAAGTCATGTGATACGGGCAAAATCCTTAACATTTCTTCCTCACTTGTCAAACAGGAACAATAGAACCTGTTTCAGAAAATTGTCAAAAGGATTAAATGAGATGACTTGCAAACCACCCTGGCATATACTAGATACCTAGTGAATGTTTGTTGTTAAATATGCTGTCCCTGGCACATAAACCTTCTGTAACACTACTTTCTATTGTTCATAATATTTTCAAATGCAATCTTTTCTCCGGTAAACTACTGGATACATTTTTCTAAAATTTATGTTTGAGAAGTATAGCAAAGAATAAGTGGGAAAAGTAAACATATCTCCAGGTTCTTGCCTCCTCCTTGTAGTACTCACATGACTCTAACGTTAGAGAACAAAGAGATAGAAGTAGCACCTGTATTATATTTTCATTGGAGAAGATTTATTCATAATAAGCTTCTCTGCCAGCAACTTTGCAGGTTTCACTATGCCAAAGTAAATTGATTTTTTAAATGCTGGAGAAAATAAATAAAGTTTCTGAAACAAGAAAGGAAATGTTTTGAGCTAGTTTCTCAATTTGGAGGGATAAGAGAGAGTTGGCCTTTAGTATAACTAAGTTATTGGGCCAATTATAAGATGCTATATGTTCTTTTTTTTAATTTGTGAAAGGAAGGTTTTGTATTTTAAGATAAACTAGGACACTAAGTTTTAGAGGCACATATTGCATCAGATTTTAGAACTAAATTTAAATTCATTTTCAACTTTCTGCACTGTGATATATGCAGATTAAAAGGAAAGTGACACACATAAAATCATGTCTGTTAAGAGTTTTAAATTTAAAAAATAGGTTTCTTTGTTCACCAAGTCTCCCAAGAGTGGAGATACTTGGTGTAAATTATCTAGCATCAGTTAGATAGTATAAGTTGATGGAGACTGATAGCAGATAAAAAGGCTAAAGATGAGTAAGGAAAGCAAATGAATGTTACCAGTACTTTTCTATTTATATTAGTTTACCTCTATCCTCAAATCAAACACAGTATAAAACATCTCTCTTTCCTATTTTATTTGGTTTCTCTATGTGTGGTATACATTTATCCTGGGATAACAAATTTCTGGCAGACTTTCTGCTGACACCCAACCCATAGCCTGATTTTCTCACTTGCTTTTCTTCTCATTTCAGAGAAGTTGTGTTCCCAGAATGATAAATCTTATTTTGTATCAACTGTCAAAAATATAACCTCTGTTGGTTTCAGTTATTATTAGATTACTAATGAATATGTTATATTAAGAATAGGTGAGAAGAGATGACCTACAAACGAATTCTGAAATTCTGTGACTCTAAGTCAATACAAAATCATAGAAACCTTTACATAGCCAAATTGATGATTTAATGTTATTCTAGTTTCAGATTACCACTGCTACCCTTGATTATAATGGAAAATTTAAACATTTTCCTTTGCTTATGTATAACTACTTTAACAATATCTAGAAATAGTCATGTGAAATGAAAAGTTAGACCAGGGTCATCCTTGTCCTAAAAGAAAGATATTTTCCTAAAGCTTTAATTTTTGTGAGATCTAATGGTGTTATGTACCACAAAATATTTCAAACAAAATTTACTTCTAACACATAAGTCTGACATTGGTTTGTTTTGAAAATGATCATTCATAGCTATTATAGGAGTCATAAGTACTGAACAAAGCTTTCCTTTCAATGAGGCTAAGTTACATATCAGTAAAGCTTTGACCATCTTATTCAAGGAAGTGGCAAAGCAAGAATTTCTAAAATGTCACTCCAATATTTCTTCGTGTTTGAATCTAAAAGGTATAGCATCTTCTAAAAATCTAGTTCTTAATAAAAATCATTTCACAAGAAACGAGAAACTGAAGAATGATAAAAGACCTATGACATAAGCTGATATCAATTTTTAAAATTGTTTTATCCAGATTGCCTCCAGAAAAGGTGCGGCAGTTGCCAGGTTCATATTTTTCTTTTAACTTTCTATCCCTCATCTATAATATATGACTTAATGATGTTTTAATTTCATATCAGTATATAGTCAATGCCAATAATCATCTTTAAGATAAACTGATCCTTGATTGATGGATCTTATAAGTGACTCCATCCAAATCTTCACTCAGATTTCTGTCAGTGATTCAATTATTGATGAGTTAGAAAAATCTATCAGTAGATCCTAGCTTAGCCAGTAATGTGTACAGAGCAGACTTCACTCTTCAAATGCTGAGCCTTGCAGAGCTAACACTAGATTATCCAAGACTGATAATAATGCCTTGTCCCATGCAAAATTCAACTACCAGCTACCTTTATTTCACAACCTGGAATCCTTCTTCTTGTTATCATCTGTTGTACTGATGCTTGCTCTTAAGGACTGGAAACTAATTCCAAAATCACTCCATGAAAAATACAATTAAGATTCTGTCATTTTAGATATATGTGTGTTTATGTATGTAAGTATGTATGTTTGTGTGTGTGTGTGTGTAGTAGATTTCAAAATTGAATTTAACTGGAGAAATAGACTATCAAGATGGTGACTCATATTTTCAAAATTTGTTAAAATTTGTACTCCATTGTTAGGTTTCTTCTTGACCTGGTCTTCACGTTGTGGCTCAACAGTTTCTAAATTAAAACTTTAACAATTTTTTAAAACGTTTAATAAAAATTTAGTAAAACAAAATCCAAACACATGGTACAGTATAAAGTAAAGAGTAGGAGTCTTTCTTATGTCCCTTTGAAACACTATCCTATTCCTGAGAGATTAACACCTTTCAGCCATTTACTTATGAATTCTTTCTATACTAAAAGCTTATCTGAGCCATAACCTAGCACAATGTCTGGCACATACTAGTGAATATTTGTTGGAATAAAATGGATAAATAAATGAAAAGAATATTAATAGTAAAATGTTTCAAAGTCCCATGGTGTTTGAACTATTGAAAGATCATTTTTCCACTTCATGCCTTCTTTGTTTTTCAACTTGCAGCAGAATGTTAGACTTTTGGTTTTATAAATACTGTACAAATAAACTAAAAGCTTATTTTCAGAATCTCCATTTCCTATTAACATGAACACTTGGAGATAAGTATATTTTAGAACTCTTTTCTTTCTTTTTTTTCTTGTTTCTGTGTTCAGCTTGAGAGAATCCAGCATTTATTCATTGTGTTTATATTACTATAGTTCCTTATTTTAATGGTTTCCTACGCAAATTTTTAAACACATAGATAGTATAATGACTTATATTATACTCAATAGCAGCTGGTTTTGGTAGTACTTTTAGTTTGTTTAAGAATTAATCTATTTACTAATTATCCTTTTTTAATTCCCTCTTTTAACCTCATTAAAAAATTCTCCTAATTCCCACAATAATTTTACTGAAACTACAAACTCTATTCAAATATCTAGTATTGCTAGTGCTATGAATGCCTAATGGAATGCAAAATTGTCATTGCTTTAGTATAACAATTGTTATTGTCCCAAACTGCTAATATTTCTTCCATTGCTGACTTTAAGAGAATTCCCTAAAGCACATTGCAAATTGCAGTACTGAAGAGCAGAATCTGAGGCATAGAAGGTCAAATCATTTCCTGTTTTATTAAAGCAATGGCAGCTATTGGTAATATCCTGCTTTCTACCCATGAATTAGTGAGATAAGGAAATCTATGAACTCTTGTACCAGTTTGGGTCACTTAACAATTCAAAGGCATTTTACTCTTTTCTAGTAGCACAGGACATAGCACATAGTAGGAACTCAATAAGTGGTGGGTTATAAATAGGACTTTATTATATTCATCTGAAAGCCCCTCTATTCAGGATGATGTATGGAGAAATAAGCTATTGTTTCCGAAGTTGAATTAACAAAATTTAGAGTTAGTTCGGAATGGCTTTTGAGGCAGTGAAATTGGGAATTTCATGTGATTGCATTTGGGTATACCTAGGTTTTTTTGCTAGTCAAGTATCCATTCTTGTATTCATAGAAACAGTATAATATGAATGATGATATTCCAAGGCTCTTATTTTTTAGTGACTCCATTTTTTCCTCCTCTAATTTTATTAATGTTGCAGGGTATACTTTTACTTCTCAAAAACGGAAATTAATTTGATTTTGAAAGATATTTAGAGTAAAATTCCTTGACAACTTTAAAGAAGGTGAGCTTTTTAGACATGTCATAATGGTCAGAGCTTGTGTAGCATGTGTCATTGCCTACATGTCCTGTAACAAAGAGATGTAAACAATAGTAAAGAGCATTAGTGAGCTGAAGTGCAGCTGCAGCTTAGGTCCAAGTTTCAGTAAATTTCTCTGTTCCTTTATGGCTCTAAATATTGTTCTGTGAATTATATACCAAAGCAAAAACTGTTCTCTTCAGGCACTGAGATTCCAGAGGTAGTTCTGTGGATTATCACCCTACGAATAATGGTCTCTTTGAAGTGAGATTCTATATTGTTTCATGGTATTGGAGTCTCAAAGTAGAAAGACCATGGACCTTTACACAGGCAAGACCAGATCATTTACAAACCGTGTGACCTTGGGAAAGTTATATACCCTATCACCTTTTTTCATCTAATAAAACAGAGATGAAAACGCTCTGTGAATGGAGAGTTAAATTCAATGAAATACTTTAATTAAAATATCTGAGAGAAGTAGGGCAATAAAAATGCCTTGAAATAAAAGTTTATTGTAAACAATATGAGTTGATCAATGGCAGATATCCCAGCATTATTTAAAAATTCCTACTCTTTCATCTTGTCTATTTCTAAAATTAGGTTAATCAAAATAAATTCCTTATTTAAGGAAATTAACATAAATTTGAAATTCACTTTAAATAATTCAAATATTCCTTTTGAAGCATTCTATAGAAAAGTTTGGAATAAATAAATTTATTTGTAAATCAATTCGCCATCTCACTAGTGATGTTTGAATCATAAAAATTATTCATATTAGAGTTAGGAGAACATTTAGTTCCCAAAATAGAAATTATTGGTAATTTAAAAATAATAAAAATAATAAAATAGTGCTTTCTATGGGATCATTGAGTTTTCTGCTTTCACTTGTGCTTTGTTATTTGAACAAAAGGTACTCTCAGAGAGGATGGGATCTTTCCTCTTCTGGCTTGTTGACGTCACATCACTGACTTTTGCTCCTCTTCAAACCATCCATTTTTTCCCTGCCTCATTCAGTGGAACTTGGGTGTTATTTTGGATGCTTAAGGATTTCACTGATATAATCATCTGTACTACATCTTCTCAGGTTCTCTCTCAAAGGAAAGGGATTTGTTCTATTGCCACATTTATAGAGTTGCAATGTCCATTATGATAACCGTTTACCCACATGTAGCTATCAGGCCCTTGAAATGTCATCATTATGCCTGAGAAACTGAATTTTTTCTTTTATGTTATTTAATTAAATTACTTTTAAATAAAAAACCTGAAACATTGTAAAAAATCTTTTTCTAACCAAAACGTTATTATTTCGGTTAGACAACATTTCAATTTAACCACTGAAATTACTTACTGAGAATTAATTGAAGATCTTAGGTAAGTCAAATCAGACTTAGAATTTGACCTAGGAAAGGAAGAGTAGCTTGGGGGTAGAAAGAATCAAAAGTGGTTTGCTCTTTAATTCAGCAGCTACTATAGAGTTTAGTGTTTGCAACTAATATATGAAATTGTCCTTCAGCAAGAGTGCAATAGCTTAGGTTGTCCCAATTCATTTGTATATTGGGAAACTTTTGGCTAAATTATATCCCTCATTCTTTGTCCAAGGAACTAGAAACTTATTAGACTAGAAGAAAAGTTCTCAAAGTACGCTCTTAGAACCAACAAGATCAGCATCACCTGACAAAGTTAGTACAGATGCAAATTACTGGGCTCCTCTGCCCAGACCTATTGAATCAGAAGCTCTGGAGGTGGGGACCTTTAAATCTGCCCTTTAAATCCCCTAGGGGATTCTGATGCACACTAATGTTTGCAAACCACTGTAGTAGAATATAATATTCTTGCTTACTATTTAGTAAAATTCACTCCTTAATAAGCTGAGATAGCAAGTCATCAGGTATTTACTGAATAACTAACTACAGGGCCATTATGAAGCACTGAGGGTGTAAGGAACTCATTAAAATCCAACTACGCTTCCCTCTTACAACAACTTCACGTGTTAAATTAGTATCCAGGAAGACCTCCAGCTGGGCATTTCCCTTGTTTAGGTTTTATTCTTATTGACATCTTAATAGAGTTTACTGCTTGGCATTCTCAAACAACTCCCAACTGATTGTGTTCCAAGGAGGTCTGGTCCACCAAAATGCTTTTACTTTCTATAATGTGTGCAGAAGACTTGCTGACTGGGCTGATGAAACATGATAGTTTAAACACATCCCACTATGCTTCATCATTTTTGATGGGAAATGGTTGTACTGCCTTTTGAGAATGTCAGAATGATTATGTGACATTTTATCGTACTGAATTATTGTGGATATGACATTCTTGGTAAGGAAGAAAGAGTGCTTCAAAAAATTACTTCAGAATACTACTATGTTTTTATCCCAGATTTTGCTTGTGTAAATTAAAAATTGAAAGGAAAGTTATATTGTTGAGAATTGCAGTTGCTGTTAATTTAACCACCTTAAATACTTAAATTAAGTTTAAGTATTTAAGTTAAGAAGGGAAATGTTTAAATTCAAAAAAGGGAAAACTTATCATTTTCACATTTTAAATTCTCCCTAATTCATTTTCTCATTGATTACTTATATATATTCTAGGATAATTTTATTATAGCTTATAAAATATTGTATGCTTCCTTTTCTAAATATTTTTACCCCTCTGAGTCAGTTCAAAATACATGAACATGAATTTTCCCCTCTTTTAAAAATTGAAACTCCTCTTCCCTACCCTTGCAAAAACCTAAATATGGATTTAAAGGAAACAAATCATTGCATTTTAAACAAAAAATGTGAAATAAAAAGTCAATATAGACATGTAGCATTTGAGCATATTTTCCTTTTCTTGCAAGAAGAGAAAAACCAGTACTTGATCTCTCTTAAATAACTGACATATTAAATCTAGGAGCTGTGCAGAGAGCTTTAAATATCAGGCCTGGCACTTTGGCACAATCCATCCATAGCAACACTGATGATTATTGTGTTTTATAATCTACAACATAAGGAATAATATAAGCCATAGCGGTTTCTCTGTTCATTAGTGCTAACAAGTGCTATTTTTATTCATGTGCATGACTAATGCCTTCTTAAAATTTAGTAATTTGACCCAATAATGCTCTCTTCCATTATGACTGGGTAATAAAGAAATAGTTCGCTTTACCATGACAAGTGGACTAAATGCTTCAAAAGGCCCTTAATGGAGTGTTTGGAATCAGGGCTTGAAGTATCCTGGAGTTAAACTGTTTTAACCAAAGTTTTTAAATGGGAAATTATGGCTGAAAGGAACAAATTAACATAAGCAAACTACTATACTAAATGAAAATTTAAAAATACTAATGTTGTATATGACTGACAGTAAAATAACTTGGCAAAATGCCCTACACAAGCTATTTACTCTCATTTGCCTCAGTGCTACACCTGATTGTTTTTCTAAACTGGTTTAGCTCACAAGCAGTTCTTTCTTGTGAAACTCAGTGTATGCCCTGAGTTCTTCCAGTGTGATAGCCATTGTTGTGGTGACAAGTGGATAGAAGATTATTTTTCTTATAAAAGACAAAGTATGTATATTTATATTTTCTTGCACTTTAAGGCTTTGAGTTGGTTTCCTCCATTCTGAGTAGGTATTCATAGTATGTGTGTGTGTGTTTGTGTGTGTGTGTGTGGGGGGGTGTTGTTTCAGCTGAACCCATACTTTGCTATGATTCACAAATTGTTTGAAATTTGGCACTTGGTACCCCACTGGCCTCAAAATGTCTAAGTATTCTAGGAAAAATTGAGGGAAATTTTAATTTTATGGATATAAAATAATGCTATGAAAGGAACAATTTGTTATAATAGGAAGAATTACTTATAACTTTACAATGCAAAATCAGTCTTCTAAAGTTTAAGATCTGGATTCCAATGAATGATAAATATCAATGTCCACTTCATCTTTTAAAAATATTCATTAATTATTACTTATACTCCATGTCATTCGACATAAAATGCAAGACTACTTTAGCAAAGATACATGCAATTCATAGTGAAATACTTTTTCAAAAATTAAAACAAAAGATAATAGAAATTAAATGGAAAATTTAGGGAGAAAAAATAAGCAGCATATATATAGACCTTTCAGACTGCATAATTGCTACATTTGAGCATTGAATTTGGCACTGAATTTCTTGACAGCTTAAGAAAAATATAGAAAGAGTCCAATAGAAAGGAGAAAACATCTGTTTCTGGGGGTAAGTAAAGTTTTCCCTAGTATGTAAAACATAAAAGATATTTCTCAAGCAAGCCTTCAAACACAGGAACCTTGGTGATACTCATTTTACTGACTCTGCTCAAATACTGTTGTCCTGGCACTGAATATGGAAAGTGAGCTATTTTTCATAGAGCCATCAATAGAAATCAACAAAGCCTTAAAATTCTACTTACCTACCATCCAAGGATAAAAACTGAGAATTTCTAGCAACAGTGTTTTTCAAAAATCTTCTGTCATTTTCGCTTTTTTCAGTTGTTTTTCCTAAGTTAGAGAGAGTTGAAGTCTTTTATCTTGCCAAAGTTTGAGTACAGAAATCCTCTGTCATTGATTGCGACCAGATTTTTTTTTACATAAGAAAAGCAAACCAAGGATATATAAGCATTAATCCTAAATTGCATTCAGAGTTTGTCTACAAGTGGTGGCTGGTAAGTAGCCTGGCATATTTGATGAAGCAGGATGGCTGGGCTCCAGCAACAACTTTATAATTATAGTTTCTATGTCCACCTCCCTTATTGGATTGCAAGTGCCTTAGGAGTGGGGACCACGTTTCACTCACAGTGCATGGCCTGGCACATATTAGGCACTTGATTAGAAAAAAGTGCTGAACATTTGTCCGTTAGAGACAATGTCAGAGCGCAAAGTGTGGGACATGTTGGTATCTTTGCATCTTAGAAGCGAAATGATTTCAAGACAATAGTTTTAAAAAACATTTTAAAGGAGGATTTATTCATACCAACTATTTTTTAAAGAGGTGATAGAATCAAACACACACCTAAGAGGTTCAGTATATATTGCTATTTTGGATTGAGCCAGAACTTTGACTATAATGTATTTGGTCTAGATCCAGAACTTATATTCCAAGATTAAGAAAACAACGAAATTCTTGGAAAATGAATCCTAGGAGTTTGTTCAAGGGTCTATCACATAATATATAGAATGTGTAGTGAAGGCTTTAAAATATCCATGTGTAATTTTCTAAAATTCATTAATATCTCTTTTAGAATCCTACCATGTTAATACTAATTATAATGTAGATCAAGACTTTGGCAAAAATATACTTGTTTGATTTTTTTTTCCCCAAAATTGTTAGGCACATAATTCTTCTTTCAGCAATTCTCTGGGGCAGCAAATTCACAGGGAAACAAATGTAAAATTAAAAAGTCAAACATTTTCATTTTCTTGTTAATCTGTTGTATAGGAAGGAAGTTTCTACTAAGGAAAAATACCAATGTGCTATAAGTTATCTATATCTTTATATCCAGATCTATATATAGCATATACAAGGCACATAGAGACATAGCTTCTTACCATTGGTTTTCATTTACTGAAAGCAGATACATTTATATATTATACATATTATTTATATAAGGTGGCTTGACCTCACATTATAAATTCTATTGTTCTTGTCATTATCCATGTTTTCTTTATTCAATCAAATAGAAAAAATGATCAGAATTAATCTTCATTTTAATTCAGTATTGGGTCACTATAGACAGCAAACGGCATGCCCTTGATTAATTTGCATAAATCCATACTGTCTCCCTCTAAACTTTGCAGAATTTCCAGGGATATGACTTGGGCTGCAGGTCTAGTTTCCTTGGGCAAAACAGCCAACCTGCTACTGGTGCTCATGATTCTCCTAAAGCAGAGGTCAGTGCTGCCCAGCATGCTATCACATTTCAGATCTTCCACATAGACATCCTCATTCCCACACTTTTAATGTTTATGTCACAATCAGCAGTTTACAAAACCATGGCCATGTACCAGAAATGGTTCAAAGATTATTTTAATTTGGTGTCATTTTCATCTTAAAATTCTTAAATTTGAATGTCCATGTGTCTTTATACTGCTGTAACCCCATTCCAGCCAATCTTCATTTTCACCTCCATCCAGCCCATTAAATTCATTTATAAATTGCTTGTCCCCTGAACATACATGAGTTTTTCATCCCAACTATAAACACATGTCCTGAAAGGAAGCTCCTTTTCTTTTTGTTCCATTCTTTCCAGATCCTTGTTTTCTACTGAGTAATGTTAGACTGCTCTGTTCAAATCAGGAATTGTATTGCGCTAATAGCTACAAATAAATGGATAAATTCTCTTAGGTAACTTGTGTGTCTTTCAGCCAGAATTACCAACGCCATAATGCAGGGCTACCAAATATATTTCTGACTCTGTGCAGATTTCTGACATGTGGCCTTATTGAACACCATGTTGGAAAGAATTCTGGGACCAAACTGAAGTCTATTGCAGAAGACTGCAGTTATTGGTGGCCATAGACCATGAGGGATTAAGGTTTATCAAAATTCTATAGTCTCAAAAGGTGAGGATTTGCCATTATACCTTATAACACTGTGAGTTTATGTATTTGCCTCAGCACTCCACCTCCCTCAACTAGATTGTAATCCTCCTACTAGGTGGGTGTGCGTCCTAAACATTTGTGTATCCTTGAAGCACCTATCTCAGTGCTTACACCCACTGGGATACCTATAAAATCAGAAGAAAGTTAAGTCAGCTCAGAGGAGGAGATACTGTCTAAGTCCCTATTACATGGTTGCAACTTTACACACAAAGGGATCTGGAATTTAAAAATAAAACAAGATGAACTAAAAACAGGTTTTTTAAAAAAATCTCAAGTGATGACTAACAAATAAACATGAAACATAGCCTGTTTTATTGAAGTTACAACCCTTTCACAGATACTCTGCAGTTGGTAGTGCATAGGGACTGTGGTTTATCAAATTTTCACATATGTACTGTGTTAAGTATAATTCAGAGCATGCTATACATTGCTGCTG
This sequence comes from Cabassous unicinctus, assembly GCA_029593785.1. Lineage (NCBI taxonomy): Eukaryota > Metazoa > Chordata > Mammalia > Cingulata > Chlamyphoridae > Cabassous > Cabassous unicinctus. The sequence continues at coordinate 54,362 of JAQZBX010005749.1, forward strand.
ATGCTGAGAAACCACAGGTAGTACCAGTTCCTAGAAATATTTTCCTAATAAGTGATTTGTAATAATATCACATGCTTTGCATTATCTAAGACAAGGTGGGTAGTGTATGACCACAGAACATTTTGTTACCTGGATTACATAAAAGTGAACATCCAAATTTGATGGTGTTTGCTGACTTTGAGCCCACAAAGCTCACCTGAGGCAAGTGGTTGAGCATCTCACTAAAGAGACTCTTATAAATCCCTAATGTACCCTGTCTCTCATTTCAATGGGCAGGTCTCCTTTCATACAGTGGTTTGTGGCCTATTGTGTGCTGAACTCAATCTTGGCATCTTACATACATTATTGCATTCAGTCCTCTCAAGAATCCTTTGAAGTTCAGATTTAGAATTTCAAATGTCCTGTTTGTTACCTCTTTTGTCCTTATTTTGCTTATTTTCAGATTTGGTTTTTTAGGTAGCATTTTTTAATCTGTGGTTCCTTTTTCTATTCCTCTTCCCTTCCCTTCACAAAAGTAAAGTACTCAACATCAACCTGTGATCATGTTCAAAGAACATATCCATGACCCTGGGCTCTTACACACACATATAGGAAGGAGACAGGATGCTTTCTTCTCTGACTTTAGAAATGGAACCAGTCAGATCAAGATGTTCCCAACAATTATCTTAAATTATTTATTGTGTCCCACATGCATGCACTCCAATTATAGGGATAGCTCAAGAGATGATCAAAAGGAACCCCTGTTGTCCAGAGAGGGTTTCCATGGTGCATCTCAGTATGACTAGGGACTGAGATTTAGAATCTCAGTATCAGATTCTAAATGCAGGCATGGACCTCATTCACAACTTCTTTCAAATTCTCCTCATTTACCATATTTGGAATCAGATTTTCAGAGCTAATAATCAGTGAATATCAAATTGTGGGTCCTCTGAAAAGTGGGCTCAAGAGCTTCTTAGAGACAATGAGGGAGTTTTTCACTCACAGCAGT
>JAQZBX010005750.1:0-55368 GCA_029593785.1 Cabassous unicinctus
TTAAAAAAAAAAAACAACTGTTAAATATGCAATTTTTATTTTCTTCTGACTTCCAAAATTGTCTTGAAATGACAGTTTACAGACTTTGAAAGTAATGTCTTTATTCTCTGCTTATTTTTAGGATTCTCTTTATTTTGGTTTTCAGCAATTTGATTATGATGCACCTGTAGGAGAATATTGTTTTTATTTATTACCTTTGATATTTGCTGAGATTCTTGAATCTTAGGTTTGATGCATTTCATCAATTCTCAGTTATTTTCTCCTGCAATATTTTTGGGACTCCATTCTCTTTCCATTTCTTCTAAGACCTTAATTAAATGAATTTTAAACTGTAATTCAATATTTATCTTTTTTTTTTCATTCTTTTTTTTCTTTTGTGCTTTAGTTTGTATGTTTTTTTTAACCTGTCATTGAGTTTACTAAACTGGTGTATCCAGTCTGCTACTGCACTTTACATGACCCACTAATTGTAGATAATGTAATTTTCAGTTCTACAATGCCTCAGAATTCTTTTATATAAGTTCCAATAATCTGTTTTAATTCTTTTTCTTATCATCCAATTTGTATATATTTTCCTTAATTTTTTCTAACTTGGTCTTCTGTCTCCAATATACATACCAAATCTGAGTTTGCTATTTTATGCTTTTCCCTTTTTACTATTCCCATTTTCCTGTTTATCTACATATTTCATAAATTTTATTGAATATTAGATATTGTGTGTAGAGAACTGAAATTGTATATAGCATTATTTTCCAGTAGAATATGTTTGTCTTTTCCTGGATTAAGTGGATAGGGGAAGGGGTAAAAACTTCCAGCCAATCAGAGACTTGCTGGTTTGATGCTATTATGAATACTAGGCATGTTCAGTCAACCTGTTTTGTTCCTACTCCTTCAATGAAAACTTCCTTGTCATTTGAATGAGGATCTAGAATATCTCTTTATCCTCATCCCATAAATATTGGAGATTTAATATGTGATCTTAGGAAGTTTTTCTCTGCCTTTCTTATCAGATAATGAAGTTCCCTTCTATTTATAGCTTGACTAAAAAAGTTTATCATTCATATGTATTTAATGCTATCAAATGCTCTCCTTAAGGTTAATTATCTGATTATGTGAATTTTCTCTTTAATTTTTAAAAGGGTATATTAAACAATTAATTTTTAAATGTTAAAATAATTTGTAAGCAGCACATGATGATTTACTATCATTTTAATATATCACTGGATTCAATTTCCTAATATTTTGTATCTATATTTGTATATTTGACTATAATTTTCTTTGCTGATGAGGCCTTTGTCTTGATATCATGTTTATACCATTAAACATTTGGAGAAGTATTCCCTTGCTTTACAGTCTCAGAAAAAAATTAAAGTTTGATATTATTTATTCCTCAAATATTTTGTACAATCACCCATGAGGCCACCTGAGCCTGGTGTTTTCTTTGGAAGAAAGTTGTATTTACAAATTCAATCCTTTCATGCATATAAGATGTGGTGGTTTGAAGTTGTATTCACCCCAGAAAAACAAGCTCTTAAATCTAATTCCTACAGGTGTGAACCCATTGTATGTAAGACCTTTCGATGGGGTTATTTCAGTTAAGGTGTGACCCACCTCAGTCACGGATGGGTCTTAATCCTACTACTGGAGTCCTTTATAATTGGAATGAAATTGAGGCAGAGAGAGAGAGAGAAAGCCATAGTAGGTAAGAAGCTGAACCCAGAACAGAAGAGAGAGACCCAGAGATACCACCATGTGCCCTTGCCATATAACAATCTAAGGATTCCAGGATCACCAGCACCCAGCCCCAGAATGCCACAGTCTTTGGAGGGAAAGCCTCAGCTTGATGATGCCTTAATTTGGACTTTCTTTTAGCTTCAAAACCAAAAGCTAATAAATCCCCATTGCTTGAGTAGCCTAGAAACTAAAACATAGGACTAAAATGTTTTTCCATAGATTTTGAGTTTTTACTTTGATAATTTATGATCTTCAAGGAATATTTTCAGTCCATCTAAGTTGTAGTACATTTATTTGTGATATTCTTTTTCATCATTTTAATACCTGCAAGATTTGTAATGTTTCCACAGGTTCATTAATGATATTGATAATTTGTGTCTTCTCTCTTAAAATTTTTATCAGTCTCTTAACAATTTGGAGCTATGGGTACTTTACTTTGCTATTTTCAAGTTTCTGACCACCTAAATTTAGGACATCTAGATTCTAAACTGTTCTATCAGCTCACTTATGATTTCAAAGACTCTGATTATTTCTTCTCCCCCTACTAGAGTTCCAATATGACTATACAAAATGCCTTCTGGGAAGAAAATGTGTAGCAATTATCAGTTTGCATAGAAAGGATTCTTTCTCATTTTGGAACTTAATGTCATTAAGAAATTGACTTTTTGTAAAATATTTGATATTTTTCTAGTTATTGCATAGGAACATTGACTTGCAAAACTAAGATCCTAGCTGGAAAAAGAATCTAGTTAACTTAGTTAAGTACTTTTTTTAAACAAGATAACCTCAAACTATCATATATATGTGTTTTTGTGTGAGTAAGAGGGAGAGATTGTACAAAATATTCTTTTGAAGAGATAACCTTAAACTAATACTTCTACTGTCTGGAAAAACATGTTTGATTAAACAAAGCAAACCACATTCATCAAAATTAACAGATATGTGAATTGAACACATGAAAAAAGTTTCTTTTTGTTTAGTATTAATCAGATATAAGGAAAAATGAGAGGAAATAATTATATGATTATATTTTAAATGAAATAGTAGTTAATTTTTAAACATACTGCACTAGGAATTAAAAATAAAGAAAATAAAGACATTTTGAAATTAGGAAATAGTTCTCCAATTTTATATTTAAAAAATGATGCTCCTCAGAAAAATATTTCCAAAAGAAAATCTGGCAATTACAATATAAGATTCCTAATATTTTAATAGTAAATAAGTTTCTGTATATTTTCATAATATACATACACACATATCAGTAAATTCTCATGGAGATACTACATTAAATTTACTGAAAAAAGTATTTATAATATTTAATAATTGGAAACCTAAATATTATTAGTAATGAAAGTGTAGATTTAGTCCACTCATCTTTACAATGAATGCAGTGAAGAATAAGAACCTTTGTCCACCGTATCACATGAGGAAAATTCACAGAAATATACGGAATGGAAGTTTCTTATCATCTTTTTCTTTTAACTAACATAAATGTTGTCTGTGATGTCCTTGCCAGATTACTTTTGTGAATGATATAAATAAACTGGCATGCTTTACCTTTGAAAATTATGAGGAGGAATTTATGGATCTAGAGACAAACTATCATTGTACATTTTTTATCTACTAATGATTGTGACTTTTTAAGAGAGAGGATATTGGAAGTGATTCTGTTGAATATATAAAAGGTAATATTTTAGCTTCTGCAATTTTAATTTATGATGATCACGAGAACTGTTATAAGAGGGAAGTAGGAGGATCAAAATCAGTAGTGAGATGTGAATGTCTGAAGTAAGAGATTGAAGTGATGTTGAGAGGAAGTCATAAGCCATGGAATGCAAGCAGTCTTTAGAAACTGGAAGAGGCAAGGAAACTGATTTTCCCCTCAGGGTCTCCAGCAAGAATCAGCACGCTGACACATTGTATTTCACCTAGTGAGACTGATTTTGGAATTCTGACCTTCAGAACTCTAAGGTAATAAATTCATGTTACTTCAATCAACTCAATTTATAGTAATACATTACAGCATCAATAGGAAACTAATAACCCACTAAAAGGATTGGAACTATACAGAACAGTATAAACTGACCTCCAAAACTCTAAAAGGACCAAGAGTAGCTGTGTTTCTTTTCTAGTGTTTGGAAATTGTCCCTTCTTTATGTTGGAGGGGATATCCTGAAATGCCCCAGATTTGGGGGCACCTAAAATTTTATCTAAAATGAAATGCCTCTAAATTTCTTTGCATGTACTCCATAATATCCAGAGAACTTGCTATTTTCTACCTTGAATATACTCTACCAGTGTAAAGTTCTTGGTAAATGTCAAGTCAGTTAATGTCCCTTTGAACCCTACTGTGACGGAAAGCATGGGACATACCTTATCCAATGGCAGCATATAAATGTATATATAATTTGTCATCCCAGATGAATATAAAGTGTTTTTGATCATCCTTCTGACGGGAATTGAAATAATGCATTTCTAAAGAATGTGTCAATGTTTTCTTCCACAGCAGCTGTTATTGGAGCTACCCCTTAGTTATGCTACAATAGTTTTCCAAAATCCACCATGATTTACCTAGCCTCTGCAGGAGTCAGGGATATGATGAAGACCAAATCCCTTGCATCCATTAAGACTCTGAGGTTATTATCAATCTCTGGCATGCCTTTTGAAATATATTACTGTTTCTGAATTACTATCTTGGCAATTCAGGGAATACAAATTCAAGCACTTCCATTTGGATCCTCCTTCTCTGATGGCTCCCTTTGTCTTCAAGTCAGGGACTCATGGGAGGGTTTAGTCAGCTGTTTAGAATATCCATGCCAAATATGCTTCCTGACCATGGGAAATAATTCCCGTGAAACAAATTTGAGCCAAGACTCATTTTAGCTCCTTGTGTATACCCACCTCTGCACATGCAAGGAACCATACCGGTTTGTTTTATTCCCTAGTATCAGTGTTAGTTCAAACCCAGTGCCCAACACCTTTATCTAATCTGGGGATTCTTCCTTTTCTAATGTACAGAAATGGAAAGATGAGGATACATGTATTGTATATACTAGCAGTGGTATTTCAGAGTCCTTCTGCTTGGGGGCCTGACCTATCCTTTAATTGATGAGCTGGCTTCGGTCTGAAAACTTCATGAGGCAATATGATATTTCATTATATGTCTGATAATAAACTTCTTTTCATCACAAATATGTTACTTATTCAAGTTATTCAACTATTTTGTAGCAAAGCCAAGATTTGCATTCTGGCACTGTGGATTTAGAGCTTTCAGTCCAAAGCAATATACCACACTACTTTTCCCATAGGGAAAACAACAAATAAACAAAAACAGGAAAACATGTAATATATTCACTAGGACATTGGGAAATTATGGTACATCCTTATGTTGACATTAAAAATGATAGCAGTTCAAAGTTGCTGCTCTGTAAAGGTTGTTCAAACAATTCAGTGATAAGAATCAGGGAAAAAACAAAGAATTTCATAGGACAAACTTATAAATATGCATAATTATATGTGTATATGAAAATTTATGGAATCAATTATAATTCAATTTAACAATTGAAAACTATTTAATTAAAAATATGAGAGGATGAGAGATCTTGAATATCATAGGATCAATTGAATATAATAGGATAGGGAAAAGTAACAGGATTTTAAGGAGAGGCAAATGAGTCAGTCCAGAGGAAGCTATTGAAGGTGCAGCAAATAAAATAAAAATAATGAGGATTATTGTATGCCAGACATTTTTTATCAATATTATACACATAGTGACTCTCTTCATCCTCATAATAACCCAGTCAAGAAGTTCTTATCTTTTTTCAATGGCTAGGGAACTGAGGGACAAAAAAACTGGAAAATTTACTCAGGTGTTTTAAACCATGAGCCCCTGAAGTTAGGAAAAAATAAAAGGCATTTATTTTTACATACCTCAGTAACAACAATTTCGTATCCTCAAAACCCAAATCTATCATCTATATGTGCAACTTGTATTAACAATATAAATGCAGACATCATTTCCAAGATTATTTTAGGCTTCTTTCAATATTTTGATTTTTTAAAAATCTATCAAAGAGATCATTTTGAATGTCCAGTTAATTTGCATCAGATATCACATCAAAAATTAATAATTAAAAATATATTTACAATGATATTAATTGCCAATTGATATTTATAAATGCTTTAAAAATAGTTTTAAATAAAATGCTTTAGATAAGTGATTTAAATGTGAACTGTTGTTGGAAAGATTAAACACATAGTATCACAGGAAGAAGAAGTTCTAAAATTACACATTTTGGAATTCAATGCGGGCTCTCACTTCTCATCCTAGACTTAAGAACAGCAGTTTCTGTCTTTAGATTGCTGTAATTAGCACTAGCCTCAGATGCTCATTTACACCTTTGGCAGTCAAGGATAGGAAACTTGACTTTCACTGATGGTGTGTTATAATCACACCAGCTTGGAGCTTTTTCTTCCCTCTGATTTTGTTGATAACATTCACAGCAACCTCTATAACATTCAAAGTACATTTCTCTGGAGTTAAATGTTTCAACTCAAAGAACCTCAGGAGTGCATGGATGATTCAAAATAACATTTTAATTGATTTCCCTGTGTTTCTTTACTTTGTTATGTGTCTCATGTAGACAAGTACTAAGAACAAAAATAAAATTTAAACTGTCTGAAGAACAGTTTCCTCATATGTATATAACCTAACCATTTTCCATAGGTACAAATTATTATGAAATAAAAAAGTATTAAAACCTGGAACAAAAAATCAAAAGAACATCATTATACTATGATGAATATGAAATTTAGGATTATTTATGTTAATACAGTACCTTACAAAACAGAATTTAATTATCAAACTCTAGTTTCACCTATGGCCCAAGCTACATGGTGCTTACGCTTTGCATAATTGTGGTAAAAAGAAACTTTATTGCACGTCAAAACATAAGTAGGATCATTCTCTGAGAAAATGTATGTTTAAATATCTGTTCCCATCTTAACTTCATAATTATAACTTAACTATAGCCACGTTTCTTTGTTTTTAAAAGATAAATTTCATTGCTTTTATATAATTAGGAGGTTTCATGTAATTGAATATTTTCCCTTGATTCATGCCAAAATAATTCTGTCCTTTAACATGTATGGCTGCTAATCTTTTATTGGAATGTATTGTGTATATTCAAGTTGGATTTGTTAAAGAAGGGGAATATCAACTGCTCAGGCAGTAGTACGTAATTGCAGGTGCAGACTTTCACAATATTTGTTATTTAAAAGTAGATCATCAAGAGTATATCCCAAATTCCTGATGTGGCCACTACGCCTTGAAGAAGGTCCTATGACCTCAAGTGCCAGGGAGATTAGATGGCCAGTCTAAGCTCCTTGCCAGTTTACCGATACTGATATGCATATTTGCTCTGTGTGATGGTTACACTCATGTGTCAAAAGCCTGGTACTTGGAATTGACCTGAATGACATTGCAGTGACAGATACAGGCCATTTTATATCCTGCCATAACCTACAGAATTGAGTGGGAGAGAATGTAAATTTCAATGTAAACTATAGTCCATGCTTAGTGGCAATGCTCCAAAATGTGTTCATCAATTGCAATGAATGTACTTCACAAATGAAAGAAATTGTTAATGTGAGGAAAAGTGGGAGGTGTGGAGACTGGGGCATATTGGAATCCCTTATATTTTTTATGTAACATTTTATGTAATCTAAGCATCTTTCAAAAATAAATAAAAAATATTTTTAAAAAAAGAGTATGTGGGTTAGAACACTAGAAAAAAGAATAGAAGTGATGTCTTTAGAAAATAGTATATTTCAGGATTTGCCAAATGCAGGAAATTGATGAAATTTCTCTACCATAGATGTCAAACACACTCAAACCTGAAATAGAAGAAAAGTGAAATAGTGATTTCCACTATCTGCACATCTATTTCACAACGAATTCACCAAAAAAGCAGGACCTTGAAAAGTCCTTAATTTTCCCTTTTGAAAATTGATCCTCTTGGTGGGGAGAAAAAAAGTAAGAAAAAACACTGCTTTTATGATTCTTATCTAACCAGTTGAATTGAATAAATCATCCTCTTAACTGTTGTCCCCTATTATATCTTATTCCTTTCTTCCCTTAAATTTCCTTTGACTATAATAAAGTAGATTGGAGTTGTTGTTATCATTTGGTCTGAATAAAATCAGATGTTAGACTGGATATTTCATTTATTTGTAGTAAGAGAGACTGAAAAAGAGGAAGCCGATAAAAAAGTGGTCATAGCAAGTCATTTTAGAGTGGGTTATAATGTGAAATTGAGGCCAAGGAAAATTGGGATGTGTGAATACTAGATCTTTAAAAGTCGTTTTAAAATATCAGAGAAATGATGGGTACAATTCCAAGGCCCATTAGAAGGAATGGGAAACTCTTACAGATTGAGATCTGACTGTATTACAAATGATCCATAAGAAGTAAAGAGGAAGATAACAAGAGAAAACAAAGTGATCATAAAAGGGGTTCTCCATGGATAGATTGTATGGAAATTATATTAAAGGATGGTAGGCATATAATAACCAAGAATAAGAGAGTGGCATCAGTCCCTAAGAAAAATATAGGAAAACATTGAGCTCAAAATATTCTGAAATTTCTTGTTTTTGGTAGCGATTTCATTTTTAGCACTTATCACATTTTTTCTATTCATATGTTCAATTTTCTGTTCTGTTTATTAGTTATGTTCAGAGCAATAAAGTGAAAGCACAAAAATCCTACTGTTACTTTAAGCTGAATGATTTAACCCTGAATGATTATATAGTAAAATATTCTAATTTTTTAAACTGTATTCTTCTCATTGTCTAGACAATGAGAAGAATTGGCTTCGTCATGAGAAAAAATTCAAGAATGAGCCAAAAATTAATAGGCAAGCAGAGAATTTATTAGTGGGTAAATCAAGAGAACAGAAGTATACCCTCAGACATGGCAGGCATTCTCAAGGGAGAGAAAAGCAAAGTTCTGCCTTGGGAGACCCTGTTTTATGAGAAAAGTAGTGTTTGTGTGGAAATTTATTAGGTTGTCCACCTCTGCTCCTTAGGTCCCTATTCTATCCTGCCTCACTAAGAAGTGGACAGCAAAAGATTATGGGCAAAGCCAAAATTGTGCTAAAATAAGTTCCCATCTCTAATTCTCATCAAAAAGAGTGAAGATAAATATTTAATACCCAGTATACAAAGAAATCTCTTTGTCTAGATATGTATTATACAAAAAAGTAGCAATAAGACACGTATATTAATATTTAAATTTTAATTAAAAGCAAATAAAATAAAAAATTAGGCATTTGAGCTTAATCTCAAGTACCTAGCCTCAAGTGGCTACTACCTACCATTCTGTACAGAACAGATATGGAATATTTCTATGATAGAAAATTCTATCAGACAGAGCTAGTTTAGATAAAATTTGACTCAACTATATGTAAAGTAATATTTATTGACCTCTGTTAGGGAAGTTACAGACAGCTGTGAAGTGGCCATCTCTCAGACCTTACCAAAGCCCCCATCGCTTTCTCTGAGGAAGTCATAAGCACATGCTAATCGGCCAGGCTGTAGCTTTCCACCACCCTCACCTCCTTTACTATTGTGTGTCATTCCACAACTTGTAGGAGATGTTAAGTCTAAAGAAAAGATCATGCTATATTTTACAACCAGAAACCAGGAAAAAGCAACCCCAAATGCATTATCAAAACAGGCATTTTCAGTGGCAGGGCCAGTGGATCAAAACCATACTCACACAGGATATAGTGGTCTCTCTTCTCTGAGGCAAAGCAGGGTATGTGGAGCTGCCATCTATTAACCCAGACCTGGAGCAGTTTTGGGCCACGCTGTGAGACTGGTAGTGTTGGAACTTCTTCCCCTGTTCTTTTGGACTCTTTATGCTATGTAAATGACAAGGATTTGCCCTTCCTGGACTCTTTATTCTGTACAATAAAGAGATGACTTGCTGAAAGTTTATGTTGTGCCCTGAACTTATGTTCCTATGATATATTTTTGTAGCAACTCTCTCCACAAACTTTTACCATTTCCAGGATTTGTTTCTGAATATGAGCTAACATTATCCTTATTTTGAAATAAGAAAATTTATAAACAATTAAGTAAAGAAATGTGCCAGAGTTCACACAGCTAATAATTTACAGAAATGGTATTATAGTCCATTCAAGAGGACTACACAGCTTACGTTCTTAAGAGTAAGGCATAGGAATCTTTACATATCCTTATCTTATCAGCATTTTTAATAATTAATTAAACAAAAAAGGCATCTTACATTTCAATGACATGAAGTTGAAAAGTTAACTTTATTAAATTACAAAAGAATTAAGATTCCAGAATATACTGATAAGATAAAGCAACATGTCAAATATAACAAGAAGAGATTAAAAAGAAAAATCTAATTTGCTGTTATTGAGTTTTAGAAATAGACAACTTTTAAAAAATGAAGTTAATCTATTGGGATTCTATTGGATATTGAACTAAAATTAAGCAAAATTTGAATTTAACTCATACAATATGAAATTATGTATTTAGGACTAGCTGTCAGATTAAAGAGTTTCATAGATTTCACTAATCCTAAATGTATTAATTTCATTAATCTAAGAGGAAAAGGTGTTGTCACATTGTGGCCAAATTTAAGTAATTTCACTGAGACACATTTTCTAAAGTGTGGATCCTTCAATTGTAGTATAACAAATCCATATTTATGTAAATGTCCTGCATAGATTGGTTTGTAAACCAGGGGATTTTAAATTGGAGATATTTGGAGAAATGGACATGTTATCCTTGTTGAAAGTTGGACAGATTACATGTGATAGAAAATTTCAGGTTCTTCAATATGAACACAAGGTGTACCAAAATTATGGAGTGAAGATTTAATGAGGACAGAATTTGCCTTAATATAAACAACATGTTTTCATGCGGGCCAGTAATGAAATAGGCTGTTTTGGGAGGTAATGATTTTCCCATCACTAAAGACATTTAAAAATAATAGCCCAAAAACATATTCAGTAGGATTTTGTTGAGATGCATTGGCCTGTAAAGTATAGGTGGGCCAGCTTCCTTTAAAAAAGTTTTTGCTTTTTTTCAGGAGAGAGGTGTTTTAGAAAGAACATGCCTGCCCAATATGATGTGTTAAAAAAGGGATTGGCAAATTCAAGTTTCGGGAAGCACAAACTAACCGCATTTCTTCAGATTTTTTTTTTAATCATTTTAAATACATGTTATATTACAGTAGCATGAATCATCAATTTTTGCATCTGTGGTATATTTATCAGTTCATCTATACTGCATCAATTTATCATAGATGATTGTTAGAAATCTTTTGTTCATGCTGAAGATCATCTAGAAGGTTTATAAAATTCTACATAATCCAGAAATAATCCAAGGTTCATTGCCTTTATAAACAGCATTGTTTTAAATTGGAATGGACACCTCAGTTGCCCCATAAGGCATTGACTATTTCAAGTAGTTTATGAGTAAAGACTTTAGAAAATCTATTTATAAGTTTATCTACAGAGGTATACTATTGGTAATACTGAAAATGTCCAAAAATAGAGGGCAAAAGGTAGAAATGAGAAGGCCAAACACATTATCATTTAATGACAATAACAAAAACAGTTCCTTAATGATAACTTGTGCCCCCAAAAGCCACACTCTCATGTCTTATATGAAATAACAGAACCAATTAGTTTCAACAAATATTTTCTTATATTATGATTAGTACAGAGAATCAAAATAGTGTCATTCTTCTCCCACAATGAACTAGCCCAAAGAGAGAGACGAGACTTATCCCAGCCTACAGCTGATATTAGAAAAAGCTGGAACCATGGAGCCTTAAGAGGAAAAGTGTTGCTGAGACCAGAAAGAATCAAGCCCCAGGGAGAGAGACAAAGCCTGAAGGAACTGGGACCACGGAGCCTTAGGAGGAAGAGGGAGGCTGAACCCTTGCAGATGTCAGCAGCCATCTTGCTCCATACATGGCAACAGACTTTGGTGAGGGAAGTAACTTATGCTTTATGGCCTTGTGACTGTAAGCTTCTACCCCAAATAAATACCCTTTATAAAAGCCAACAGATTTCAGGTACTTTGCATCAGCACCCCTTTGGCTGACTAATTCAACACTATTTATATTTTTCTTTTTAATTGGGTGTAAGCCTCTAGACAACCCTTATATCAAAATCCTAAAAGTGTCTTTTCAGAGCTATTTGATAACAGGGCTTATCATCTAATATCACTGTCTGCTCTAATACAGTAATACAGTCCTTACTTTTTGCCGATAAGAATAATAAAAAATCCATTTAAACATTACCATATTCTGGTAACTCAATGATCTCTCCATCACTTTAACATCTGAACATATCATGATGGCATATGTATTTTTCTCAGTTCACTTTTCAACAAAGGTTGATAAAATAGTTCTAGAAAGTAGAGTAAGAAGTTTACACATTTTTACATTGACTTGGTGTTTTAAATTTATTTTATCCTAGAATTATTTATATTTATATGATTTTAAAAATAATGTATTATTAAGGTAAAAATAAAGTTTATCTTTTTGTGATATCAACTATTTTTTATTTTTGCTCATCATTTCTTCTTTATGCTCAGGCTCATTTAAATGAAACTAAGAACAAAAAATTACAGACTTCTAGGTCTATAATGAACCAACATTTATTAAAATCCTTATAATACTATTTATTGCAATAAATATTTATTAAGTCATTTTAGAGAAGGAGTGGAAGCAATACCTAAAGTCCTATCCCATTATTTACCTGTTATATTTCATGAATTGCTCCAAGTGGTTAGCATATGCTAACTCATTTAATCTTTAAACTACCCCAAGATGTATTAATTATTACCTCTCCTTCTCAACGTGGGCACAGGTTCATGCCTTGGACAATATCTCATCACTCTTAGAAAATGTAGGAGGAATTAGAAACCGATTTTCTCCTACTATAAAAAATCTTAAACATTTGTCTCTGCCATTCTGCCTCCTAGTTCAGAACAGTATATTGTTATTAGTATGGACAGATAGAGGAGATAAGTTTAAATAAATAGTATAATGCAAAGTAAAATTTATAAAAAGGCAAGGAAAAAGGTAAATAGCATGTTTTCAAAGTTAAAAGGAGGGAGAATGGACATGGGAAAACTACATGGAGAAGATGCCAATTGCAGTTCCTTTAGAAGAATAAATAGCACAGCTGTGAAGGACAGCATTACCCTCTTAATGGTTTTCTTTTTAGTTCTAAAGAAACTACTATAGATGAGGCCTTCAATTTCAATAATAATTCTATTAAGTCTCAATCTATGGTCGACTTAAATACACAAAAATATTACAGTCACTTTCCTCCTAACAATCTACCACCTGCTCCCCATTTTCAACAGAATAAAGTCTACTTTCCTTATTATCACATTTTGATCATCCAATACATAAATCCAATGTAGCCTTTTCTCCTACTTCTCAAAACATCTACACTGCAGGAAAAACAGTATTTTGTTTATATTTCAACTACACCTACATTTCCCTGCCTCATTCACAGTATTCCTGCTACCTAAAATCTACCTCACCCTCTATTCATATTCAAAGTCAACATTCAAGATTAAACTAAAATGTCACATTTTTAATAAAACATTACCTGTTCTACGTAATAGAGTAATTTCTTTTCTCTAAATGGCTATAAATCTTTTTTGAATTTTATAAAAGCCTTTATCAGATCTTGACTTTTACTATAGTATACCTAATTTATACAGGAGTTATTTGTGCATTCATTTTTTATTTCAACTATTGCATTATACTTCCTTTAAAAACAGAAACACTTCCTAGTTTTATTAATTATTTATTCATCTATTTTATTTATTTATTTTCATTTCTTATATTATCTATAATGTTGCTTTAATGTTGCCATATGCTGACTGAATTTTTCCTAACTGAATAGAATTCCAGAGGAAAGAAATTATGTGAACAACCACAATGTGTTAAAAATATAAAAGAAGAATGCATGAATAATATACTGGATATAATTAACAGGAAAAAAATATAATTATAGATGTAAGGGGAGCCAATATAAGTTTATTGGGAGAAGATTTAAAGTTATAAGAATGGAAAATAAATTAGGGAGAAAGGTGGTGGGATTGGTTAAATTATAGTTTGTTAATTTTATTAACATTTTATTAAATAATTTTATTAAATATTAGAAAAATATATTCAAGGTGAAAATTTTTATCATCATTTACTTTTGAGGCTTTTAAAATATTTTTGTATTAGAGAAATTATAGGTTTACTGAAAAGCAAAAAATACAAAGTTCCCATATAACCCCAAAAATATACCTGATACATTTGGTTTTCCCTGATTAATACTTTATATTAGCATGGCACCTTTGTTACAATTGATGAAACAATATTATTGTAATTTTATTTATACTGTTGATTATAGTCCATAGTTTATATTATGGTTCAATGTTTGTATTGTACAGTCTTATGGTTTTTAAAATTTTTATTCTAATAACAAATATACTAAAATCTCCCTGTTGATCACATTCAAATATAAAATTAAATGGTACTAATTAATCCATTATCAAAATTTTCCATCATCCCAAACAGAAACTCTAACAATTAAGCATTAACTCCCCTTCCCTTATAACCCTTATCCTGTCCCTGGTAATTGTATTCTAGTTTCTTACTCTATGAATGTGCTTATTCTAATTCTTTCACATAAGTGATATCACACAATATTTGTATTTTTTGGTAAGGCTTATTTCACTCAACATGATGTCTTCAAATTCCATTCATGTTGTCACATGTATCAGAACTTCACTCCTTTTTATGGCTAAATAATATTCCATTCTATATTGTATACCACATATTCTTTATCTGTACATTAAATGATAGACATTTAGTTTGCTTCCATGTATTTGAAATTGTTAATAATGCCACCATGAGCATCAGTGTGCAAATATATGTTTGAGTCCCTGTTTTCAATTATTTTGATATACATAACTGTAAGTCAGATTACTGGGTCAAATGGTAATTCAGTTGACTTTCTGAGGAACTGCCAAACTCTTTTCCAAAGAACATGATTTTACATTAACACCAGCAATAAACAATTGTTCCTATTTCTCCACATCCTCTTCAACACATTTTTTTTCTGTTTTTTGTTTTTTAATATTAGTCACTATTCTGGATGTGTTAAGAGATATCTCATTGAGGTCTTAGGTTGCATTTCCAAATGGCTAATAATGATGAGCATCTTTCATGTGCTTATTAGCCACTTGAGCAACTACTTTGGAGAAATGCCTATTCAAGTCTTTTGCCCAATTTTTAAATTGGATTTTTTTGTCATTTGTTTGCTGAGTTGCTGGATTTCTTTATATATTCTGGATATTAAAACCTTATCTGATATGTGGCTCACAAATATTTTCTCCCATTTTGTAGGTTTTCTTTTTACTTTCATGTTGAAGTCCTTTGATTCACAAAAGCTTTTAATTTTGATGAGGTCCCATTTATCAATTTTTCCTTTGGTGCTCGAGCATTTGGTGTAAAGTTTAAGAAACTACAGTGGTACCTCAGTACTCATCATTAATTGGTTCCAGGAGGTGCCATGAGAACCAAAAACAAGAGTACCAAATTTTCCCATAAGGAATAATGTAAATAAATTTAATGTGTTCCCAAACCAAAGACAATGCATATTTTTAAGGCAATATGTAAAAAAATAGGGTTGTATAACATTACTTTACATGAGAAATTAAGCTAAAAGTTAATAAATACTTAGATTAAATAAAATAAAAACTTCCCTTTACCTGTACTGAGAAGAGTCCATGGCTTAATGGGATGGTGGCAGGAGAGTGGTGAGGAGGAGAGGTTACATGGAGTGTTTCTTGCAAGGAGAGTCCCCCTCCAATAGAACATCAGGCACTTGCACTTCAGGTGTTCTTTCCTCTAAAAAGTTGTTCTACCCATTATTGAAGGCAGTATATTGAAATCTTCTACTCTAATTGGAGACCAGTCTATTTCTACCTTCAAAATTGTCAATATTTGTTTTATATATTTTGAAGATCTGCAGTTGGATGCATATATAATTTATAATTTTTATGTTTTTTGCTTGAATTATCCCCTTTCTCAGTACATAGTCACCTTCTTTGTTTCTCATAATAGTATTTTAATTAAAGTGTATTTTACCTGATAATAATATTGCTACCCCAGCTCTCATTTTTTTATAATTAGAGAAGTTGTGAGTTTACAGAACTATCATGCATAACATACAGGATTGCCATTTACCATACCACCATAAACACCTTGCATTATTGTGGAACATTTGTTACTAATGGTGAAAGATCATTCAAAATATTACTGCTAACTATAGTCCATAGCTTACATTTGATGTATTTTTCCATTAATCACCCTATTGCTAAAATCATTAATTAGTATTGTATATTTGTTATAGTACATGAAAGAATGTTCTCATATTTGTGTTGTTAACCAGAGTCCATCATTCACCATGGAGTTCACTGTGTTTTACAGTTCCATGCCTTTTATAGTCCATCCATAGTGTACATTCAGTACATTGTTTGGTTAAATGCATCAAACAGCATCACATTCTGCACAGAAATCTTTCATGAAATGAAGAGTCAATTGATGAAGCAAACTTCATTACCATTTCTTTCAGAAATTGCCACAGTCACCTCAACCTTTAGCAACCACCATCTTGATCAATCAGCAGCCATCAACATTATGACTCACTGAATGCTCACAAATGATCAGCATTTTTAGCAATAAAGTATTTTTCACTAAGATATGCACATTGTTTTTGGACACAATGCTATTGTACACTTAATGAACAATGGCATCATGTAAACATAAATTTTATATGCACTGGAAAATCAAAAAATTCATATGACTTGCTTTATTGTGATAGTCATTTTATTATGGTTGTCTGGAACAGAACCCACAATATTTCCAAGGTATGCTTCTACTATGTGTCTAGGCATGCTGCTTTCCACGTTTATCCTGTTTTCATTTTGTTGGGCTTCTTGAACTTGTATATTAATGCATTTTTTTTAACTTGAGATTTTTTTCTACCATTATTTCTTTGAATATTCCTTATGTCCCATTCTCTCTTTCTTTTCCTCTGGGACTCACAAAATGTGTACATTGATTTGCTTGATGTATCCCATGGGTCTTTTAGGCTCTACGCACTTTTTTCATCCTTTTTTGCTTTCTGCTTTTCAGCCTGAATCATTTCTCTAGTCTTGTTTTCAAGTTCATATATTCTTTCTTATGTCAGCTCCAATCTGCTATTGAAACCCTCTGGCAAATTTTTCACTTCAGTTATTGTGGACTTTTACCTTAGTATTTCTGATTCAATATTTTTTAAAAATATGTCTTTCTATTGAGATGCTCATATTGTTCACCCATCATTTTCCTAATATACTTTAGTTTTCCTCCATGTTTTTTGGTTATCTTGTTTAGCATATTCAGGTCTTTTTTTCTAGTCTTTCTGTGGTATATACAAAATCTGGTCTTCATGAATAGTTTCTAAATTTTTATCCTATTCTTTTGGATGGGCCATTATTTCCCATTTCTTTGTCTTGTTAATTTTTGTTGCTCATTGTACGTTTAAAACTTTTAAAGTTTTAACTCTGGCATTTAGTCCCTGAGCTGTCTGTTTCTTAAGTTTGTATGCAGCTAGTGATATTACAGACATTTCCTTAAGTGTCAGGAGCTAAAAAGGAAACAAACAAACAAACAAAAAAACAGTGTAAAAGCACCTTTCATTGTCTTTGCAAATTATCTGTGCTTTGGCTGGTGCTCTCCTTTAGAATTTCACCCTCCTATCAAGAAAATCAGCCCAAGGTGAAAATAAAATGCTTATAGTTCTCCAACTTTTCTAATCCTGGTCTTGTCCTGTCCTGTCTTGTCCTGGGATTTTGCTTGTTTGTCTTAGATATTCTTCCATTTATGGGTATTTGGATGCCCCCTCAAGTTCCTTTGAAATACAATGGTCTATTATATATTTAAAAGCAGGTAATCCTTTGCCCCAGGTTTCTTTAACTGAATTGTATCTTATACTGTTTTAGCTGTCCATAAAATGCTTCTGCCTGCAAGGCTACTTCTAGAACCATAAGCCACAGATAAGTTCTTTGCATCTTCCAAATTCCCACCAGATAGATTTGCACTGACATACAGTCACCTCAGCATGTACATAAGGGTTATACTGTTTCCTATGGAGCAAGGCTAGGGAACTTCAATAGGATCACAGGCCAGCTCCCTGCTGCTCCAGAAGTGGGTAGGGTGAGGTGTCAGCATGTGAGAAATGAGTTTCTCCAAACATTTTTAAGCTATGTTTTCTTGATTCATCACTTGCACAGTAACTGCAACCCTGTAACTGTTCTCCATAGATTTGAGCAAGATGTCTTTGCCAGTTTTTGCTAGTTGTTTAAAAATTTGGTGAAGTAACAGCACCCTGGAGTGTTTTATGCCACCAACTTGGCCAACTTCAAACCTCTGATGGATAATTTTGAATTAAAGTATGAAAATAAAACAAAGTTTATTTATTTAGAGGTAATGAACTGTTTTACAGTTAGGAAGTTACACAGTTGGCAATGCTCTTTAAGTACATTTTATTTTGAGAATTATGTTTAATCAATTTTATAATATTTTTATATATCTGGCTCATTTGTAACTTATCCCATTAGCCTCAGAAGTAAGCATGTGCCTCAGACTTAGATTGAAAGGATATTTCTTTCTACAAAGTACTAATCAGATCAGATATGAGCATATGTCTATGCTTGGCTAATCAAACTTTTCTGTGATATTTCTACTGGTGCAAAAGTATCCTATTCTTTTCTATATTCACCAGTTTTAAGCACAAGAGTTCTTGGTGAGAAGAAAGGGGAAATCTTATTGTTATATGTAAAAATTCTGATGAGAATGTAATACAGGAGTAGTGAGCAGAACCAAACCATGAATAAGGAGAGAAGAGGAGAGTGAAGAAAGAACATATGAGCCATGGTTGGAAAAATCCACCCCTTGAGATCCCCAATTATATTAGCCAATTCATTCTTTTTCTTTGTTGTATATTTAAGTTACCAAGGGACTCCAAAATTATAAAGCACACTGTTAATTGACAGATCCAAGTTGTTGACTATTATAACTTTAGCAGAGACAAAGTTACTACTTATTTTCTAGAAAAGGAATGTCTGAGATTTTAATTTTCTTTGAATATTTTTGTTATTAATTGCTCTTCTATGGAGCACAATATCAAATACTTCATTTAAGTGTGTGATATGGTTTTCCACATGGCTTTAACAAAATCTTAATAATAAAGGATTTTAGACTATATTCTGTTGAATGATTAAATCAGTGTTACATATATTTTTAATAAACTTGTTTATTTTTTTATAAGATACTTAAATTATATAAATGTTACATCCAAAAATATAGGAGATTCACATATGTCCCACTCCCTACTCCTCCCACATTTTCCCGATTAACAACATCCTTCATTAGTGTGGTACATTTATTACAATTGATGAACACATTTTGTAGCATTGCCATTTGCGTGGATTATAGTTTATATTGTAGTTTACACACTCTCTCACACAATTTTGTAAGTTATGACAAGATATATAGTGGCCTGTATCTGTCATTGCAATATCATTCAGGACAATACCCAAGTCCCAAAAATGCCCCCTTATTATACCTGTTTTCTCTCACCCTCTGCTCAGAACCTCCAGTGGCCACTGCCTCCACATCAATGATAAAAGTTCTTCCATTGCTAGAATCAAAATAAGTCTATAGTTGAATAATAGTAAGCCTACTTTAGTCCATCATTCATTCCCAAATCCTGAGGATTCTGGGATGGTAATGCCCATTCTACCTCTAATTGAAAGTGGACTTAAATCTTATGGGGCAGATGGATGGGACTCTCTTGCTTGCAGTTGCAGACTCTCTCTGTTCTTTGGGATGGTCATTGTCCATCATCATCTCCTTGTTAGTTGCTCTAGGTGAGTTCGATGAACTGGAGAGTAGGTGGTGTAACTCTTTTGATATTCAGGGCCCAGATGGCACATGGACAGACCAAAGATTTGAGTCTCTTGTACATACACCTATCAACTCTATTACTAACTATAGGTTCAAAATGAAGAGGCAGAAGAG
This sequence comes from Cabassous unicinctus, assembly GCA_029593785.1. Classification (NCBI taxonomy): domain Eukaryota; kingdom Metazoa; phylum Chordata; class Mammalia; order Cingulata; family Chlamyphoridae; genus Cabassous; species Cabassous unicinctus. Next base: position 19,922 of record JAQZBX010005750.1, read on the forward strand.
CCATGTGTAGGGAAAACACAACTGAATCCAACTCTGTCACACTGGGAATCATAAATTTGCAAGTAGTGCCCACTGGTAGGGCACCAAACTCCTGAGCTGTCTACCTTGCTTATAGTGTCTGAATGTCTCTAGAGCCCTTAGCAGCCCCACCATTTGAGGCAATATTTACTTTCAGAGCTAATGAGATCCTGCTGAAACAGGCATAAGTGTAACATCTGAAATGACCTCCCAACTCACTTTGAAGCAAATGTACCATCCACAAGTAAAATGTTATTAATAGAGTAAAGGGGAAAAGAGGGAGGATTTAGGTATATGGGAAACCTCTATATTCCATATGTCACTTTTCTGTAAGCTAAACTTTCTTTGAAGACAAAATGAAAAAAATAAGACACTGAGGAAATAAACAGAAGAAAACGCCACTGTTACATATAAGACTACAGATCTTACAGTGATGAAAGATAAATGTCAAAAAAATTCTATATAATTTTATATTTTTAATTATTTTTTATTATTTCAAATTTTTAATTTTTTTTGTTATTTTACTTTTTATTTTTAAAACTATCATTATTATTTCCTTTTCTCATTAATTGTATTTGGTTATTTTGTTGGCTTCATTTTTGAAGAAGTTTTGGATCACAGAAGGGTTACAACTGTGGCAGGGGAGGATCATTGGTGTGGGGCATCAGTGATAGGGGATGCATGGAAGGAGGTTCACCTGGAGCATACCTCTAAGGCATATAAATAAGTTCAAGTGTTCATGAGGCATTGTCACAGTGGGTGGAGATTCTCACAATAACTGAAAGAATATTAAATTCCCATTCTGGGAAGCTCTGCCACATCTTATAATGAGACAGCAAGAATTCCCTGAGTACAGGGGCAATGACTAGTGAAGGAGGATGGACCATTGATGGGACCTTGATATTGATGACTGTACTTATGAACCTTTACTTTTGAAATTGAAACTGTATTAGAGGGTGCCTAAGAGTTACCTCCTGAGAGCTTCCTTGTTGCTCAAATGTGGCCTCTCTCTAAGCCAAACTCAGCATATAAATTCATTGCCTTCCCCCCAGTGTGGGACATGACACCCAGGGATGAGCCTCCCTGGCACCAAGGGATTACTACCAAGAACCAACTAACAATACAACTGGGAAAAGACCTTGACCAAAGGGGTAAAGGGTAAAGACAAATGAGTTTACATGGCTAAGAGGCTTCAAAGTGAGTCAGGAGGTTACATATATTTTTAAAAATATTTTAAAATATTTGCAAAATAATAGTGTTATGTGACTATATTTTTTATATATTTATTATATATATGACTATACTGTTTATATGAATATAGTGTTATATGAATAGATTGTTTGGGTTCTTTGCAGTAATAGATGAAAATATTTCTCATTTCTCAAGGATTTAGCATAGTATTTATGTAAAGTATGTGACATTCCTGAAAGGTAACCTTCAGTTAAAGGTATTCTTTATTGAGTTTTGCTATCTCTACAGAACAACTTCTTAATATTAATTGCAGAGTAGGTTTCACTCTTTCAAGGACTTCTAGGGGACTATGCATAAAGGGGCTTCTTTGTATGCCATGTAAATGACTTACCCCAAAATAGATTTATTAAAAATGATTTTATCACAATTTGAAACAAGATGCATAATATGTGTAGCTTTATAAATAAACAAGTGAATAAATGAGTGGATAAAAATATGAACTGTTATAACTTTGTCTAATCTAAATGATATTATTCAGAATAGACCCCAAATCAAGATGGCCTTTTCTCTTTCTTAAATCAATTTTGATTTCTTAATATAGGTAATGACACAAAAGTTTCAGTACACAAACTGATACAGATCAAAGTTTGTTGTTGCTTTTCCCTTGCTATTCTCCATTACATTTTAAAGAAGGTAACATACATAAAATACAACATAGAGATATGATACACTCAGTTTTCCCATGTGATTCTTTTGAAAATTCCATTTTTAAAAGAGTAGTTCAGTAAATAAGCCATATAGATTAGTGCGTTGAAACAAAGGGCTCTGACTTGGACCCATGACAATGCTACATAGGCACGACTAGTCATTGCCTTAAAGAGAAAAACTCTTTTCTCTCATTTTTTGGTCCCCGTGAAGCCAAAGCAGTGGGTTTGTTAACATATACTCAACTATGTTTCCATATTAGAGATCATTTCAAAGGAAAGGTTATTTCTAAAACATATATTAACCACAAGTAAAAATATTGTATATAGAGTGATATTTTCCAAAGCAATCACACAAACATTAGACATTCAATTTTTGTAATGTTGTTATTACAAATCTTTAGATAAAATATATATTTCCTTACAGGATCTGAGATTTACCTACTATTTAGAAAATTAATGCAATGCAGAGAGTAATCTTTTAAAAAGCTAGAAGCTAAATTGTTAAAACAGGCATTTGGACAGCTCATCTAATTATGAATATGTGAATAAATATGCTGCATGAGAAGTAACATGGATTGTTGGGGAAGCTCAGTGGTCATCTCCCAGCCCTTGCCTACTTCTCCCCTGGGCTTCCTTTCCTTCTGTGCACAGATGTTTCAGATCGTTTCCATTCCACAGCCTGGGGCCTGGAGAGGGGAGATGTTAGGTCTAAGAAAAGGCCTGACCATATCTTGAACCAAAAAAACTAGGAACAAACAGCCCCAGAAGTTTATCAAGGCAGGAATTCTCAGTGGCAGGGCCTCCTCCCCCTTGGGTGGATAAACACCATACTCAACACAGATTTGTTTCTCTTCTCCAGTGCAAAGTAGGGCATGTAGAGCTGCTGTCCACCAACCCTGACCAGAGAAGTTGGCCTCCCTAGGAGACAGGCAAAAATGGAATCTCTTCCCTTGCAAAGGACACTTTGTACTATGTAAGTATATTAGGACCTCGTTTTACATGAACAATACATTCCAATACTCTTTGTGCAAGTTGAGAATTGTGCATAATAGCAAACCCCATTATATAATAAGTTTTTCTTATATGAATATACCTATCACACATTTGAAAATAAATAAGGCAAATAAACACTCTGGTAACAATAAGTAAACAAAATTAATCAGAGAAATAATTTTAAATAATTTTAATTCTCTCTCTTTCCCACTTGTGACCCAGCAGCCTGACTGTCCCAGGGTCTCTCTGCCACCTCACCTAGAGGAAAAAATTGGTGATGGACAATGAGAGGCCAGAAAGTTGCCTAATATCATGGAGCCAACAAGTGGTGTTGCCTGGAGATCCAGGCTGGTCAGCACACTGTCTCCTTCCCCCTGCTCCTGCCCCACCACTACTGAGCTCCCTGGCTCTATAGAGGACACACATAATAGTGAATCCCATTATTTCATAAGCATTTCTTATACAAACATTCGTATCACTCATTTTTTATAAATAAGGCAAATAACCACTTTAACGACAATAAGAAAATAAAATTAATCATAGAAATAACTTTTTAAAATTTAATTTTTTCTCTCTTCCTTTATTTTTTTTCAATTGCCAATCCCATATTCCTGAACTGACATTGAATTTGCTTAAAAAGAGGTCTAACTATAATAAAATGGTCACTTACTGAAAGTTTCTCTTGTGCCTGGGTCTGTGTTTCCATGATTCAATATAAAGCAATTTGCTCCATCTGGACAATAATTTAATTATTTAAATTTGTTCCAATTTTTTCCATAATAATAGTTGTGATTAAATAGGTTATGGAACATATATTCATAAGTCAATTAAACTCATTTTATTTAGTTTTAATTTCATCAGAATTGAATAAATTGTCATGCAATGTTTCCAGAATATTTTCCTTGCACAGGAGAATCAAACCATGAATAATACAACATATACTAAATGAAGAAGAAAATGACTAATATATTTTAAATTCTTGAAAACTAATTTGAATTCATTTTCAAAATGAATCAAAAGACAGTTTTTTTTTTAACTACTATCTTTTAAAAAGACAACTGCAAATAATCAGGAAAATAATCAATTGCCTTTAACGTTGTAACAATGATAATTATATTTTCCACAATAACTGTTCTTATTAAAATATGGCCTTATGTGAGAGCTTATCATTGGAATGAAAAAGAAAACCTGGCAGCAAATAATCACATTCTTTATGCAATTGTATCATAACTGGGATAGTCCATAACTAGATAATTAAGAGAGTTTTAGGAAAGCTTCCTAGGGAAAAAAAATTCCACACATACTATAAAACTATTTCTTAATAGTTACTGTCAGAGAAAATATGATTTCATAACCTATATATTCATAATAAAAAGAGAATTGTTTAATTCAGTAAGCCAGGAAAGTCAAGTCTTTATTTTAATAGTGAAAAAAGTACAAAATAATTTAATTAATTTTCTTTATCACTAAAAAGGAGAAAAATGGTTCTGTATATTAAAAATTTACTTTAAGATTTAGATTTTTCATTTAAAAAAGCCTAACCCTATCCCTCACTCAATCTGCCCTCATTATTTTGAAACTATTTATCTGGAAGGAAGGAATTTCTTTTCCAAAATCTTCCAAACATATTTCTAAAAGCAGACAACTAAAACTCAAAAAAAAAATTTTTTTTTTCAAAAGTAAAACCATCAGAACACTGAAATCAGAGTGTGCTAAATCTAACTCAAGATCACTAAATTTATGACTTATGGAACCATTTCAAAAGCCTCTCATACTTAATTAATATGTGAAAACATAGTACACATAAAAACCTGAAGTCAGAGTTGCAAAATTATATGTGTCTTAAATTGTGCAGATTTGTTGGGACAATATTTTTGACTAATCAACATTAGGTGAATGAGGAACATAAATAAATGTTGTAGAAGACTTTTAATATTTAGGCACAAATGCTGAGATTTTGGTAACCAAAGTGTCAACACATCAACCTGCAATTAAACTGAAACTCAAGTTATTTAAAAAGAAATGGCTGTGGAAAAATATAGATAAATTAATGGCTGATTTTGCAAACTACATGTAATTATAAACTGAGGAATATTCTTCTCATTTAGATAATGGGGAATTATTGTTCATATATTAGTTCTTCATATGTGAAGAATACTTTGAGAAACAGAAAATTATACATAATTTGGAATTATTAGTTATGAATTTAAAAGAACATATTTAGCAATATCCTGTTCTGCAGTAAGTATTGCCAATGAGTCTCTAGACAGAAGATGGCCCCTGGGGGATGGCCACTGAGGGAGCCTATGACTTCCCCAGCAATTGAATTTAAGATTTGCAATTTTATTCTAAAAGTAACTTGAACATTTTGAAGACTATAAGCAAAAGGTCTATAGAATCAGGTTTATGTTCTGATAAAAAAACATTCTAGCAATAGTCTATAAAATTAATTAGGAATACAGAAAACACTGTTGCTGCCCTGCCCATATGCCTTTTGTCTTTATCATTTCAGTGCACACTAGCCAGACTTCCAAAGGCCAGCACTTACATTTCTTTGCCTGAGGGCTTTCTCTTGTAGGTAGAACTCACTCTAATTGCAGACTTAACAGGCTGGAAATTCTAGGGAAATAATGATCAACAGCTGGGAAGAGTTGGTATTAATACTACGGATCCTTCGCCTATTAGGTGGGATAACCCTGAGACATTTTTTGTACACTGTTTCTCAGAATTCCTTAGTGGAATTAAGCTTCAGCTGCCCACAATAGTTTTGAGCTTGATAATGAATGCTTTTCCTGGCCCTCTGCCTCATTTCTTTACCCCCACAGGTATTTCTGACATTAACTCCCAAAGAAAAGATGTGCACTCAAATCATCCTCTCAATTTCTGCTGCTGAGAAGATCTAAATCAATCTGATAAATGGAAGGAGTGGAAAGTGGGAGACAGGTTAATAGACCTTTGAAAAGACCTTGAATAGATTTACAATGATAAGAAAGCATGTGTTTAAATGTGTCTGTGAATAAGTCTTAGGAGTTTCTCTTTCTGCTAAAATCTAGTCTCCTTTTGTCAAAGTTAAAGAGGATGGTAAATAGAGCAAACACTATCCTCACTGGAATATAGTATATGAGGGTGTGCTCTTTTTATTACTTTGATCTTTTTATAAGCCTCGATCAGGTTGTTCCTCTTAGTATCTAACAGAATGAGCAGGTTTCTCTCCCTCTTTTTCTCATCAGCAATGTCTTGCCATCAAAGTGGCCTTCCTCTAAACTAATTTCTGGCTTTTCATAACGTTATCAGTCAGCATCCCAACAGGAAACAGAAAGTATTTGCAAAATAGTATAATATGAGGAAAGTTTAATTAAAAAGATATTTTACAAATGTGTGTATGTGAGATAACCACAAAGGATAGTGAATTACCCTGGAAGTAGAGATACTAGAAAGGAAAAGTTACCATAACTGTAAAGAGAAATATTCTTATGGTGCAGGCTTACCTTTAGAGGTACAGTGACCTTGCATCTAGTGACAAAGTCAGGCTGAGAGAATGGCACTGGTAGGACACCAGAAAAATAAATACATCTTGACCTCATTCTTCATCAACTCCCTGAACACCTGCCCAGGGTTCTCAGTTAGCTGAACCCAGAGAATGGGCTCCCCTGTTTAATTCTAAATAGCCAACCTCTGAGGCAGAGCTTGGAAGAAAAGAGTGGAGAATGATTATGAAAGGATAGGCCAAATGTATCCAGTATATAAGAGAAGTGGCAATAACTGTGCTCCAACCCAACTCCTGAAGGCACAGGTTAGAGCATCTGCAAGACCAAAGAATGCACCTGGCACTGAGTCAGACATAAGCTCTATTGGGGTTTATGAACAGGAGAAAGTCGCCAGTGGTGGTGGTCTGGAGAATGAAGGTAGTGCTCCACCAAGAGGTGCTGTATGTTCTCTTGCATATGATTTAAAGCTTGTGAAGTATTATGGGAGTGATCAGGAATATATATACACAACATTGAACATTAATAAAGGCACAGGTCCCATCTTGTGGCACAATAAGGAATCTAAAGCCATCCTATTTTGTAAAAGTACCTCACATAGTTGGGTAGTTTCTTCATGTAGTAAGTAAATTCCTACTTTGTAATCATTAAGAGCTTGAGTAGTATGATTGACTAAAACAGTTATGTGTTTTTTGGTGACAATTGCAGCACCACCTGGCACAAAGTCAGCCAATGAATAGAATAACCAGGGAGTGCATTTTACTCTATACCTATCATTGACCATTCCCAGATTACTGGGAGTATGGGGTAAAGAGTCAAATAAAGTGGCAGGGATGTATGACTGTCCCCACGTGCATTGTCTGGTCCAGTTACAGCGCAAATGCAGCCACACGTTTTGCCCTCAAGTCCATAGTCATCCTTTAGGAAATGGGTAGGCCCCAGTTAATGAGTAGTAGGCCTGCAATTGGAAAAGACTGTCATTTTCTAGTTTGACAGTAAAATTACACAACTCAGGGGGAAACCATTCCACATCACAGATTCTCTTTTGTTTTCCCATGCAGACAGGAGCAATGTGATTTAAGGTGACAGACTTGGCTGTTAACCAACCTAAATGATCATATACAGCATATCCTAATAAAGGCCTGGTCTTATTCTCCTGTTTCCTTAAAAATGAAAATATACAATTACAAGTCTCATGAAAAGATGGCAGCTGGATTTTAGTCTTAAATGAGAAGGTCTTGTCCCAAACTTGTTGATGTGTCATATACTGCCATGCTAGCAAGGAGTTCTACACTGTCCAGTTTTCAGGAGTTACAGTCTAAGGAAGGCCAGTAGCACCCAAGGATGGTAGGTCTGTGCAAACCCAACATTGGTCCAAATGTGGGCACTTTCTGGAGTGTGCCTACTCCAGAAAGGTATTGGCTAGGATACAGATTACTGGGATCTGTGCTCAGTCAATATGTTCCATTGGGTGAGGTAATTTTTGGTCACTGGAGCAAGCATGATAGAAATTCATGGGTGATGTCCATGAGCTGCTGGTGAGTGACAGGCACCTGGGACTGCTGTCAAGTGCCACAGGGTCTGGTAAACATGATGTTCACTTTTTTTGTGGAGCCACTCTGCCTCTTCTCAGGTCTCTGTGGTATGACTCCAGACCTTCTCAATGGCATCTGCCTCAACATTCCCTACAGGGCTATTAGGGAAGTAGGCAAGGACATGATAGAGAACATCTGGCATCCCAGATGTTCTTCCACAGATCCCTACTCCATAGAGGGTGACCCCACAGAGGGTGGTCCATTTTCTTGTTTCCAAGTTGCCTTCCAGGTGGTAAGACCTTTGTATACTGCCCATCAATACAGATAGTCAGTGTATCTCTGGGCACATGTACTATGATCATCCATATGGTTCTTAGTTCAGCCTACTGACTACTTTGCATGGTGTCTGCTTCTAACCAAATAGTGTCAGTGCTGGGCTGCACAGCCACAGCCATCCACGGGGGAGGCTGTCCACTAGCTGAACATTCCATATACCAAGCATTCTCTAGAACTGTTCCTATGCCTTTTTTAGTGGGCACTTCAACAACCACCTTGGGGGTTGTAACTTGGGCCAAAGACTCTTCCACCTAAGATACTGGGCCTAGATATCATGCACTTCAGTACTTAAAGGCCTAGAATTAAAGACACTGAGTTGTAGCAGGTACGCTTTCCATTTTGTTAAGGTACTTAATTTCACACTGCCAGAGCAAGGTTGTTTCCATATCTGTGATCCACCCCTGAATAGGGATGGCAGTCTTCAAGATGACCGGACACTTTTGGGTTAAACCCTCTACTTGCAACAAGGCTTGTATGCTGCACATAATTGCTTCTCCAAGAAGCTATATTGTAATTCAGCCTCTTTCCATAAGTGTGACCGGAAGCCAAGGGATGCTTGCTTAGAATGTTGCTTTTGCCACAAACCCCAACCAAAGCCAATATCAGTGCTGGCCACATCTAATTCACAAGGTAAGTCAGGGTCCATCCCCCTCAGGGCTTAAGCCCGTGCTATTGCTCTCTTTCATTCTTCAAAAGCATCCTGCTGGGGGTCCTCTCATTCCCATGTGTGAGCTTTCCTGATTAGCATAAACAATGATTTTAAAATTTGGGTAAATGAAGGATGAACGGTCTCCAATATCCCAACAACTCCAGAAAGGTCATTAATTGTTTTGGAGTTTGTGGTATGGGAAAACATTTTACCTTATTGGTAACAGCAGAGGGTGTAGCTTTTGTCTTACCTGACCAAACAACACCCAAGAATTTGACAGAGCAGCCAGGGCCTTGCATCTTGTCCTGATTGATTGCCCATTATCAGCTTTCAAGATGCAATAATCTTGTTTCTGATGCTTCTTTTAATTCTTTAAGACAATTACTGGTTAACATAATGTCATCAATATAATGAAATAAGGTTACAGTTATAGATTTCTTCCATGCGGCCACATCTTTCTTTTTATTTCTTTTATTTTTTAAAGACAATTTATTAAAGTATATCATTCATATATGAACATACATAAACAATAAGTGTTCAGTAAACATTGTGAACTTACAAACAAACATGCATAACATCATACAGAGCTCTCACACATCACCCCACCACAAATACATTATGAAAGAGCATCGTCAAAGTATTAATACTAACTATAGTCCGTATCTTACTCCACTATGCTTTTTTTTAAAGGATTTATTTATTTATTTTTATCCATTTTTACACCCCTGCCCTGTTTTTGCTGTTTTTGAGTCCATTCGCTGGTCAACTCTCTGTGTGTGTTTCCTGCCCTCCTTCTCATCCTTCTCCTCCTTTCTTCACTGGGATTCGATCCTTGGAAACTCCGATGTGGGAGAGAAGCATCCTACTGCCTGAGACACCTTAGTTCCGGGTTTTTTGGTGTGTGAGCGGGTGTGCAGTGAGGCCCTGCAAGTGGTCAGGCCCCGTGTGAGGGTGTGCCACCAGGCCCCGCAAGTGGCCAGATCTTTTGCCACAAGGCCATGACAGATGGTTGGGCTGTGCACATATCCTTGAGGAAGTACCATAAAAGTCTATTGTTGTCCTTCCCACATGAAGGTGAATGCAGAGTGACTTGATTTCTCTAAGGAAATACTAAAGAGAGCATCAGCAAGATCTGAAACAAAATGATAGTGACATAACTGGGTACTAATTTCTATCAATAGACCAGCAATGTTTGGGACCACTGCATTCAGTAGTGGTGTTACTTTATTTAATTCACAATAATCTACTGTTATGCACCATGTTCCATCATGCATTTATACTGGCCATATAGGACTATTGAAAGGACTATGGGTATTTATTATTATCCCTATCATTTATAACTGTAACAGTAATTTCCTGATGCCCCCCCTACCGCCCCCAGGAGTTTGTACTGTTTGGTCACCACAATTCTTTGGGGGTGAGAGCACCTTTACAGGGGATCATTTACCTTGTCCCCTTAGCACTGCCTTTATTACTCTGCTTTGGAGGCAGAATGCTAATTCTTAAAATAAATTTGAGTATAGGAGGAATGTACACTGTATACTTTTGGGAAGGTAATCATTCAATTTGTAAAACTAAATTTTGTTGCTTAGCATAAATTGTTTTGCCCCCATAACCATCTATAGCCAGCAGGGATCCATGGAATTGTGCTACTTCGCCATGAATTAAAGTACCTTCAGCCCCCAGGTCTACTAAGGCTAACACCCTTTGCTCATTAGTAGAGGACCAATAAATATTTAACACTACATGTGGCCTCCAATACCTGGGGGGATCCCCAGCTATTGTTCTTACCCTGGGACCTTGATCCCTCCCATATGGTAGGGGGAAGGATGCCTGTCAGGCTTCTGTGGGGGGTGGGGGAGGGAGTGGAATGTTCCAGGAGTTGGCGTGGCAGCTTTTTTCCTATTTTCCCTTCTCCCCCAGCATTCTGACATTCTGAGGGGACAGTTTTGTAAATCTCTTGTCCTTAGGGAGCTTGCTCCAAAGTTTCACTAAAACAACATTGGGCTCCCCATCTATTGTTTCTAGCTTGGTGTCTGCAGCAATAAGATCTACCCACATTTGCTTGCATGACACACAATTAGGACCATCATGTCCTTGGGACACTTTCCCCACCCCGAGGACCCCAGCCCCCTTTCACTACAGCCCTTCTGATTCCCCTAAGTCTGCTATAGCCTGCACAGCTCATGGCACAGGTTTCCCCACTAGGGGGCTCAGAATTGACACCAGGGGTCCATAATAATGTTTGGAAGCAGTATGTAGCACAATATCTTTTATCCCTGCAGGAAAAGCTCCGGTATCAGGTCCCCCAAAAATTGTCAGCATAAATAGCATGTTTCATCCCCAATACCAGCAAAACATCCTGTAACTCCTCCATAGATGGCCAATGAAGGATGGCATGGGGTATTTCCCCTTCATTAGGCCAGGCAGTCTGGCATCCATCAACCAACCATACCAGTAACAACACTGTTTTTGCTTTGCTAGAGCTGGGATATAAACACTGACATAGAGAAGGATGAGTGGTAATGGATGCCATTTACTCATTTCCACCTCAGATAATACAACTCCTTCTGCTCCAGTGTCCTATATTTGTACAAGCCACTTATGTAGGGTCTCTAGATCTCTGACTATACTTCCGCCCTTAATCACCCAACTCAGCAGCGGTATAGTCCCTCATGGTTACATGTAACTTCTACTTGGGGGCTTGGAAATGTCAGACCCCAGGGGGTTGATCTTATAATCAATCTTCTACTTCTGTTATATTATAGGGTGTACCTGTGGAGGTTCATTATTCTCCTCCACTTCCCATTCTCCCTACTTCTTCTCATCTGATAAGGAGTTCATAGGATCCCATGCCTTAGGGTCTCACTCAGGGGTTGTTCATATCCTCTGAACCTGGACTTGAGGAGCTTATGGCCCTTAACCCAAGGATATCTACAATAGGGTTTCTAACTGATCATCAACTTGGCCCAAGCGATTGGTTAAAGAGTCTTTCATCTCTGTGTATGCCAAGCGCATATCATTTTCTAGGTTTAACTCTTCTTCTAAGAGGCACACAGAGGCCTTTGCCACATGTTCTGCTTCTGTAGCCCCTCCCAAGCCTCCTAACAGGGGCCATGCTATAGCTGCCATTATCTGACAATCTCCCTTTTTCTTTTAAATGCAGCTGCTCTGCTACCTGCTGTAGCACAGCCAGGATATCTGCCAGAGGTTTTAGGGTGTCCCCACAGTCTCTCAGCAGTCCCCACTCATCCAGGAGGGCAGCCACCCCTACCCACATGAACATTATAGGCCAACCCAGGATTTCCCCCACCAATTCTCCTTTTCCTGAGCTCATGCACATTACACCTGGTGGTCCTTTGGTCTCCTGCCTGGCTCATCAATTGTTCCAACCCAACTCCTGAAGGGCACAGGTTGGAGCAGCCATGAAATCAAAGAACATACCTGGTGCTGAGTCAGACAGAAACTTTATTGTCACTTACAAACAGGAGAGAGTTTTCAGTTGTGGCAGTCCAGAGAATAAAGGTAGCACTCTGCAAGGTGGCAGGAAAATAAGGGGCAATGTAAGGGCTTTAGAACAAAGACATTCCACTGAGTAATGAGAACAGAGTTTCTGCTAGGGCCACTTGGAGCACACAAATGGGGTCTGGTGATGTTATCATAAGAAGAAAGTATATGGCCTTGAGAAGATTGATAGCATCTGTACATTCTTTTCCCTCTGGGGAGGGTTGTTAATGTTTAATTTATGTCTGGGTCATGCAGGCAGCTAAGTGCTTCAGGCTTTGTTTCAACTAAGGAGGGGGAGCCCAGGCCCTGGGTTCCCAAAGACAGGTCTTTCTGCACAAAATTTATCAAACCCCAAGACAACCAAACAAACATTATTCTACTTAAAGCACTGCCCAGATTCTTCCCAAATGAAGCTTGCTGAGTAACAGAAGTCTTAGACAAATGTGTCGTGGTATGCAAAAGAGAATGTAATATACAATATCATCAGATAATAAAATCAAATATCACAATATTTTATTATTGCACAATAAACAAAGCAAATGGGAAATATTGAGCCTCAGTTTCTCTTCAAACAGAATGTTAGTTAAGGGATTGTCTTCTCTTAATATATTAGTGATTTTATTAGTTATCTAGTGCTACATAGTAAATAACCCCAAAACTTAATGGTTTAGAACAACACATTTTTAATCTTAAGTAACTGTGGGAAAAAAACACCGAAGGAAAGCAACACAAACTAATGTGAAAACAAATTTTAATATATCAGTTGTAATAAATATAAATTTAGTAATATTTTCAGTTAAAAGACAAAGATAATACAAGAAAAAAAAAACACACCATAGATTTTTTTCTTTATAATAGGGCTACTTTAAAATCCTGAGGAAAAAGAAAGAAGGAATCTAAAACAGTAAAACAGTAAAAGTTTAGATTATATATGCATTCATAGATATGGACTTTTATCTCAAAATATAATACCAAGTTAAAAATATTCATATAAATACAGACAGAATAATTCCAGTATATAATGCCTAAAATTAAAAAAAATAAACAGTACATTTTCAGAGGTATGAAGAATCAATAAGAGGAATCAGTAAGTGAAAAAAGGCAGAAAGGGACAGCTTCAAAACTAGAATATCACTCAACCAACTATTTTTAAATTAACTGATTGAAGAAATGCAGTGCTAATTCATAGGAGGCAGGTGCACAGAAATACATTCAAAACAATGTTTTCACAGTTTAACATTCCCTCCAGCAAACACAAATAACTAGAGAGATATATCTCTTTGTGGAAAAAGAGAGTTTATTCATCAGAATTTTCCTTTGCTTGAATGAATGATATTATATTAGTAACTTTAGCTTTCCTTTTTAAATTATATGCCTACTAAACAAAATTCTAGTCTAACATTAAAAAGAGACTCTGGATATTGCCATAACCCACATAAGAACCCTCCAGTTGTTTTTGTTGTTGCTTTTTAATATCTCCAGTCTTTCCATGTAGACTGATTTCTACACTAAATATTTCAGTCAGCTACACAAAATAGTTTCACCATTTTTTTATTAAGATCTAGTCTTAAGTTGCCCCTTACCCAGTTTTTAATTCACATGCCAAGATTAGGACAGTTGTTTATGACCGCCACATAATCTGACCTTATCACTTATTTGTGGTTGTGTGACCCCTTTGTTCTAATGACAATTCAAAAATGGTTCCTCCTGCTAAGTGTTCCTAAATATGTAACTTTCTTAAAAGAACAATATTTTATTTATATTATGCTTATAAGGAGTTTAATGTGTGATTTATCATTTCATTGTTTCATTTAAAAATGGCATTAACCATGCTCACTATCACCTGATATTTCTTCGACAACATTTATTGATGGATTAAAAATATTCTTATATCAAGCAAAATGAAAGCAATGGGTAATTTTTTTAATTTTTATTTTTTTTAAAGATATTTAGATTACTTAAATGTTACATACAAAATATAAGGGATTCCCATATGCCCTGCTCCCCACACCACCCACATTTACCCACATTAACAACATCCTTCATTAGTGTTTGCAGTTGATGAACACATTTTGGAGCACTGTCACTAAGCATGGATTATAGTTTACATTGTAGTTTACATTCTCTCCCACACAATTCTGTAGATTATGACAAGATATATAATGACCTGTATCTGTCGTAATGTCATTCAGGACAATTCGCAAGTCCTGAAAATACACCTGTTTTCTCTCACCCTGACCTCAGAACCTCCAGTGGCCACTGCCTCCACATCTATGACACACATTCTTCTATTGCTAGAATCTCAATAAGTCTATAGTAGAATACCAGCAAGTCCACTCTACTCGATAGTTCATTCTCCAATCCTGAGGATTCTGGGATGATGATGTCCATTGAGAGGGGGCTTCAGTTCCATACAGCCGATGAATGGAACTCTCTTGCTTGCAGTTGTAGACTCTCTCGGTTCCTTGGTATGGTGGCTGTCCATCATCACTTCCTTGTTAGTTGTCCTGGGTGAGTCCAATGAACTGGTGAGTAGGTGTTGCAACTCCATTAGGCTCAGGGCTCAGCTGGCACTAATACTAATAGCCTAGCATTATAGGGTGCCTAAGTGTTACCTCCTGAGAGCCTCCTTGTTGCTCAAATATACCTCTCTCTAAGCTGAACTCAGCATATAAATGCAATAACTTTGGCCAGGGATGAGCCTCCCTGGAACTGAGGGATTACTACCAAGCACCAACTAGCAATACAACTGGAAAAAGACTTTGACCAAAGGGCGAAAAGGTAAAGACAAATGAGTTTATATGGCTGATACTTCAAGTGAGTCGAGAGCTCATTCCAGAGGTTACACTTTTGCATGTCTCAGCAGGATCTCATTGAATGCCAAATTAGACACCACCCAAATAAGTAGGGCTCCTAAGGACTCTGGAGACACCCAGGCACTATGGTCAGGGCAGATAGTTCATGAGTTTGGTGCTTTGCCAGTGGGCCCTACCTTGAGATTTGTGCTCCCCAGTGTAACAGAATTGGACTCAGTTGTGGATTCCCTAAACATGGCTCTTCTGTCCCTTCTTGTTGAACCTATAGTTGGTGCTGGAGTTGGTAGGTTTACATCCAAGACAGTTGAATCTTTGCACTGTCCATGTGCAATGGGTAAAATTTAAAAGCAAATATATTATTCACGAATGGTTATACTAAGACTTCTGTAACTATTAAGATTTAAATTAAGATAATTATCATACAACATTTTCATTACAAAAATATCCTTAAAAATCAATTGCTTTAAAATATCATTCTTAAAATTCTTATAGTTTTCATTATTGCCTCCCCTATGTGAAAATCATAGAACCACAGAACATTGAGCAGACAATTGTGTTAAAATAATGCCTGACAATTTTCATTCATCCAAGGTTGGCTGGTTTAGATTTAGTCCAATAAAATGCTCTCCCATTTGGACTAAATATGTGTAGATAAAGAATTGCATATGGATGAATAGTACCAAAATTTCTCATCATCCAAAAATATGTCAAATCCTTTACTATTATGACAAGACAACAGTTGCAGTATCTGAAACCACTACTTTTTGAAGATGCTTTAATTACTTCAGGTATTTCTTTCTTTTTGACCCCTCACTGTTTTAATGGCAAGTTGAAGTTAGTTTTTAAATCTTTCTGACCCTCAAATGGATGTGGTTCTAACACTCAGGCCTATAAATTGAATTGATGAAGGAGAAAAATAGAAGTGAGGAGTAAAGCAAAGGTAATGTGCATGTGAATCACTCTCAAAAAGAAAAGAAAATCTTATTTATTACAGCAAACTTAGGAGAAAAACTTTCAAATACTTTCTTTCTTTCCAAACCTTTTTCTGTATATCCTTATATGCTCATTAACAACTTTTCACTCATTTCATCTTACCTTTTGCCCTTGTTAACTTCTTCAGGTATATTAGATATGTGTCTCTGAAGGGAAACATGATTAGAATCCTGAGCTACACTTCATAGATAGGAAAGAAAAAAACCACTCTTTAGAAAGGTAATATTTATAAACTCATATACATATCTTGAGAAAACATTATCAGTTCTGGGGGTCACACCAGAAATGTCCAACAATTTAGAACTCAAAAAATAAATAGGCATATTTTAATGTTGGCTTTGAATAAGTATGATATTGCATTCATTAAAAATATTTTGAATAATGCCCTGCAACAAAGAACATAGCAAGCTATGAATCACATGTCAAAAACTGAACTGTGTTAAGAGGAATGTAGAAAGCCAAGCTCATTAAAGGTGAGAGCGAAGTTGTTATGCCTTGTGATTTTTGCTCCAGTTAGTCTTGAAGAATAAATCACTACTCTTTTATGCCATATATTACATTCTATTTTGCAATATAGTTATTTATGTGCAAAATTTTTTTCCCTATCAGGGTACAGCCTGTGTCTGATTTGCCTGGAACTGTTATAAACATTTAAGAAATGCTTATTTATTTAAGAAAACAATGTACTTTTCAAATGTTGTCTTCCAAATTAAGTTTAATTCACTATCTGAATAGCCAGTAAACACTTGATGTCTTCTGAAAATCAGGTTTTGCATCCTTCCTCTTTCAATTCCATATTTACTTACATTGCACTAGCCTCTTTACCCTGCTGAGTCGTGGTGTCCTCAACCACAAAAGCACACTGAAGAATAATAATATTTGATAACAATTCTTGTCTTTAGGGAGATGAGAGATCAACAAGCTACATAATAGACACAAATATGAAAAAGTCTATAGTGTCAGATAGAAGGAAAGGATAAACTTAGCAGGTTAAAGTAAGTTCACACATGCTCACTTCATGCTCTGAGAGTTGGGTTCTGCCTAAACCAAAATAAGTAATTATGAAATAGAGTACAAAAGAAGAAAAAATTGATACTTGAAGACATCATTTTGACCATGCCATAAATATGCTGACAAAGTACTCTTTATAAATATGGGGTTACAACCTATAACTAATTCACAAATAGAAATAAATATATCACTAACTATGATATCGAATAACAATGGAATAACAAATAGGCCAAAGACAAAATTTTGAAGTACAAAAAGAAAGCAAAATCTCCCTCAACAGATCATTTAAGGGATGAATTGGAGCAAAAAACCATCATTATCATCTTATAATGTGTTCTTAAGAAGCTGTGGGATATTAGAAATGGGACTGCTAAGTACGATCAGCTATTCTCAGAGTAGGTTCAAAAAGAGAGTAGCTCAGACAGACATCTTATACTAAGACTGCAGCATACTAAGACTCTATCTCTTCCTTTTTTGGAAGAGCATACCAACTGGCAGACAAGTTCACTTTCATCTAAAAAATAAAACAAACTCTTGTTCTCCCTTTTGGAGAACTCTTTGGAAGAATAGCATTTATTGTTAACTCCAAATCTATATCATGTTTTTTATCTGAGTAGATGAAGTCAGCATCTTCTTTTACATATCTCATTACTATAACACAGGGGAAAATGTTGGAAAATAATAACTTAAATTTTATCTTCAACAGTTCCCCCCTTAAATTCAATCTCCCTGGTAGAATAATGGCTAGAATTAATGTCATCTTGCTCTTCACATACTTTGCTCTGCTGCTTTATAGTATCCGCTGACTGTGGCTCAATGATTGACTATGCAATTTGCTTTGGCCAATGAGATAACAAACATGTTACAAACTGTGATGGTTAATTTCGCATGTCAACTTGGCTAGGTTATGGTTTTCAGTAGATTGGTCAAGCAATCACTGGTTTGATTGTAACTGTGAGGGTATTTTGTGGATTTAAATCATTAGTTGACTGCATATATGGCTGATAGAGAAACAATTGCCTTCATCAGTGACAGGAGTCTCTTCATCCAATCAGTTGGAGGTCTAAAGGGAGGACTGAGGACTTTGGCAATGAGAAGAATTTCTATCTCAACTTCAGCCAGCCATCCTCCCCTTGGTAATTCATCGTCACCTCAAGTTTCCAGTTTGTGGCCTGCCCTATGGAAATTGGACTTGCCAATCCCCACGGACATGTGAGTCAATTCCTATAGTAAATCTTTTAATATCTTGGCAGTTCTGTTCCTCTGTAGAACCCTGACTAATATGCAAGATGTGGCTTGAAAAGTACACAAATGTTTTGGCTTGCCTTTTGCATCCCGTTTTCTCATTTTTTAGAATCCTGCCAGTGCCATGAGATCAAACTTAGCCTATTGTAAGGGTGTGAGGGGCATGTATAGGAGAACTGAGGCCATTCTAGATCAACCAGACCCCACGAGCCTGTTAGCTGAGTGCAGAGAAATGAATGAGTAAGGCCAGGCAAGATCTCCTGAGGCTGGCCCAAATTTGCAGAACTACCTGGCCTATACATAGATTTATGAGAAATGCTTGCCTTTTAATCCAATAAGCTTTGGGGTGGCTTATTTGATACATTATTGAGGCAAAAGGAAAGTGATACACTGGTATACACACATCCTAAAGCTTTGCAAATCATCCCAAATGAAGGCAGAAGAGTCTTAATAACTTATTTTCCATTGGCCTCAGTAACCTTCAGTACGGTGTAAGTGAGAAGGAAGTTCTATATCCACAACTATAAGTCACACTTTGGGAAACTGGATATTTTGTATCATTATAAAAAGGAACTTACTTTCCCTAGTTAGATTATTTCAAGAATCTGAGGTCTGAAAATGTTTTTGCTACTTGGAGAGAGCCTGGAGACTAGACTAATGCTGCTCAACAAATATTAGATGATAATAGTGTTTATGATCTCCCATCCTCCCTGATCTTCCACATCTGCCCTTGTGCTGCTCGGTTTAACTTTATAGACTATCCTGAAAACTAATGATTCCTAAAGGTTAAGGTATTTCAATGAATATAAAGTCATAGTCATGGATATAAGTTTTCTCTTTTATTGGTTCATGGTACATAACGAATTTCAGTTTAAGCATTTTTTCTTGCTTAATAACAAGGAAGGTTAAAGTATCCCTTTCTTTTCAAGACCTTATCAATAAAAGTATAACGGAGAACGATCAAGACATATCAAAGTTTAGGAGTAGGGTATTGATGGAGCACACTCTCCTGAAGGTGTATTTGAACATCTTTTAAGGAAAGTACACTTACAATTGAAAATCTTTTATGAATTCTATAATTTAAATTGTTCTATCATTCTTATTGAAACTCCAGATTATCTAGCACAGGCTAAGCACCTCTGCTCAAATAATTATATTGTCACCCCAATTAAAGAGTATGGTTGACAAATGTAGTCTTATCAAACTGGATTTTAAACTCTTATTTTTGCAAAGAGAACAAATACTGTGAATGCTTCTATATTCATTTCCCTTTATCTTCTTACAATGTATTGTAAGGTAGATATGTATTTATCTTCTTTTAACGACAAAGAATTTTAGCCGAGAACTGTAAAGTGAGAGCTCAAGATAATGAATCTAAGAGGAACAAAACAGTACAAAATTTAGCCTTAGTCTATTTTAACAAATGAAATCTCTCTTATGATTTGGAGGCATAAATTTTATGGCAGCTTGTTAGTGATGCAAAATTTTATTGATTAACTTAACCATGTGTTTTAGAGCTATAGATTTTCAACAAGAAGTTCAGAAAAATAGAAAAAAGAAATTAAGACCCAAAACTGGCCATTTATCCCCTCAATAAATAACAATTTTCCTCATCTTTTGCTTTGAATTTTGAGGCAGACCTTTCAAAGGATTAAAAGCCTTGGTTTGAAATCTGAAGAATTGGAGTAAAGTCTTATCTCTGTCACAGTGACTATGTGAATTAAAGCAAGTTACTCAAATCTTTTATGAATTCCTTCCTATAAGCAATCAATGATTAATACAAGTAAATTTCCCGGCACACTCTTAGTAAGGGTTCAATAAATTGTAATGATTATTATTTTTATTTTTAGTGTTATCTTAACTTTATTGCGCAGCATAGTTGCAATTAACATATATTAATACTTCTGGTGTATCATTTATAGCTCATTGAGCTTCCTATCAATTAAACCTCAAAATTGGATTATTTCCACCTTTTCTCACTCTCTCTCTCCAGCCCAGAAATTTAGCTTATATTATAACTATTCTTTTGTAAAATGTACCATCATAGCCTTATTAACTCTAGAAAGATACATAACAGTAATGAAATATTGGTAATGGGGAACAAGTGTTACATACCACAGTTTATTATGGAAGTAAATTGGGTTAATATGGCTGTTAGACCTGCCCTTGAAACTTTTTGCCTGCTATGTCTTCTTGTATAGCCATACTTCCTTTCCATAACTCTTGGCATATTTTGATCTTGTCATTTATCAAAAATAAGAATATTGAAGCTACTTTCTCCCTACCCACCTGCAAGTCTTATACTAGTCTTTAGGCACTTTAGCATTGACCTTGAAAATGCCCACTAGCCTTTTCTGCATATTTTACTAATTGACTTCTGGGAGTCCTATCATCTCTTATTTATTGATCTCATTCCTACTTTGTTCTAATATTTCCTTACTGTTTGTTAAGGTGGGCAGTATCCGTTGAAGAATTTTTACTTTTACACTTATTTATCTTAAAATAGTATTTCCTAATTTTATATATATATATATATATATATATAGATAGATATATAGATATAGAATTCTCTCCCCACATTATGCTCTTGGAAAAAAGGTTTCCATGCATAAGAAATATTGAGAAATGCTTAATTATCACAATGCTCAATAAAGAATTAAGGATTCTGAGAGGTCATATGATGCAAACATACACATAGATATGTACATATACATATTCCTTTCTCAGTTTTACTTAAATGTAGTTGAATGCAGAACTTCTTTTGTGTAAATTTAATTGTAACATTGTGGAACATACTTTCTTTATTATTTTGTATCTGTAAGTCCTTTTCTTCAGTAGAGGACCATCTCTTCTTCTCAGTTAATATACAAAGAAGTAATAATTTTGATTTAGCTATAAAATATACAGTGAATGAGCAGAACATTTCTAAATTTTTGGATCATTTTCCAGATTTTCTGACTTGTCAATTTAATGATGCATCTCTCTGTTCTCAATGTACCTTGGACTTGTAATCCAATAGTCTTTTTTTTGTCCTGGATTTTTTGGCAGTTTGGTTAAGCCTATGGACTCATTCTCAGAATAATGTTTTTAAACATTTCTCAGAATAAGTGTTTCAAATAATAAATGGATATATATAGTTATTACATATGATGAAATATAGTTAAAATATTAAAAACATGTTAAGTTAAATATATGTATATTTATTAATTCATGAAATAAAGATATATAGGTAAATTTAATCATTGTCAGACTTTCAGAATAAAATGAAAATTAAAGACAGAAAAATTTGCAAGTAAAGTAGAGGGATATGAAAATATCTGCTTTATTAGTGAAAATGTTATAGGCACTAATATTACCAAGATTTATTGCCTTACATCCATAATTGAAGAAAATGTAAATTTCAGTTGGAGGTTACTGGAAAAAATAAAATTTTCTCCATCCGAATTGATGATCCCATGAATTCTTTCTGTCATCAGTGGTTACCAGGTTTAGTACTATTACCCTACCAGAAAGTTTTTTATTGTTGTTATTGTGTTTGCATAAAGGTTTCAAGGAGACAGTTTCTTGCTTTTTTAAATGTAAATCTTACCGTTCTCTTCAGGTATGCTAGCTTTTGGTGCAGAACCAGTTTCCTGTAAATATTTTTTTTTAATTGAAATGCCCACGATTGAATTAATTTACACAGTCTCATTCGCTTATTTTAATTTAGTATGAACAACATTAAACAACCTCAATTTGCAGTTTACTCTTAAAGTGGTAGGCTAAAGTGAATCAGTTGATATATCTGTACATTTTACAGATTTAAAGGGGCATAAATTAATGCCTAATTATCATATTTATATCGCATTTATATGTATTCATTTCTTGTTTTATGCAAGTTGGCTGCAATTATGTAACTTTATAACCATCACAGAATGCAATTTCCTTTCTTTTTTTCAGTAGTTTAGAAGAAGGATGTTCTAAATGTTGCCACTATTGCAAGATTTAGAGTTTTATTTAAGTTTAGTGGGCAGAAAAATTAAACATGAGTGCTAGATCAAATCTAATGTTTCAGAAGGCAACATCAATAGCTTGCATTTGAATAAGTTATAGGACTAAAACTTCTTGATATTCTTCATAAAAAAGCTAAAACTTCATCTTGTAAGCCATGTTTATAAATTGTAAAACATGACAATTCTTAATAAATCTAAAAACTGAAAGTTCACAAATTCAATATCACGAGACTTTAGAGAAACTTTGCAGCATATGATAACCTACCTGAGCATTTGACTTCTTTTGACTTTAGCTGGATATTGGGATAACTAATTATTTAAAGATTCAAATTAGAGAAAAATAATTGTCACAAAGTCATAAAATATTACAAATAAAGAATGTAGAACACTGCACTGATTGTTGGCATTTTTCTTCAAAGAAAGCTGAGTGTAAAATAATAATCTACCCTCTCTTATGCCTTACAGTTCTAAATGAATAATAAATTAAAAGCAACAGAAAGGTGTAGTCAGTAAGGGTAAGTAAGCTGATAAGGAAATAACTGAAATGATAAAATAAGCAGAAAAATATAGGTTTATTTAGTATGTGCAATAATTCATATTAATTATTTATTAGTAATTGCATAGTGGTTTGCCTTTCATAAACACTTTTTATATATGTGCACATGAAGACAGGCAAGAATTGATGTCATAAGCATATTAGGTATTCTATGTTATGTCAACTTTATCAAACAAAGCAAAAGCAGATATAATTATCGCTGTTTTGCAGTTAAGGCTGATAAAGTTTCAGTGACTTCCCTGACACAGAGCTAAGAGGCAAAGCCAAGGCTCAAATTCAGAGCCTTGGAGTGCCCCAACCACGAGAACAACTCAATTTTCTTGGTATAAATGTGACCTTGTCAAATTTCTCCGTAAACAAAAAACCAGAATGTTTCTGGAAACAAATTTTAAAATCCATGTATCCATATAGTTGTGTTTTATGTAGAGTTAAGTTTCATCTTTATGTCAGAGACAGTATATGACATTAAATCTCTGGGAACTTGTTATGGGACATATTCATATGATAAAATGCAGTGAGAATAGCTTATAATTCTTTATACACACACACACATATTATTTTCATACCAAATGTGTCCTTTTCTATTTGCTTTTTCCAGTAGTCCTTAAAACCAATGAAAAAATAACCCAAATTAGTAATACTAGCTAAAGTTACTTAAGCACTTAGCATGTACTATGCATTGCTCTTATCATTTAATGTGCTGACCCAATTAATAATCAAAACCTACCAAGACCTTACCATTATTCTCCCAATTCAAAGAAGATGTAATTGAGATATGGAGATGTTAACTAGTTCACCCATGGTTGCAAAGCTATTGAATAGGAAAGCCAGAGTAAGGGATAGGAGTCATATGGGAAAAGTAAGAATCCCTCAAGGAGATAAGGTGCAAAATGGGAGATGAGAGGATCGGAAGTAGTATATTCTTAACAAACTTCCTATTGTCCATCTATTCTCACATATATACATTTTTCTATTCCCTTGCCTCTTCAGTAGTCTAATCTCTAATTTTCAGGTAGACCCTATATAACTAGAATGGAAAATGTCTATGTGTTGTAATTTATGCACTCTAGAAAGTCAGATATGCACAAGTAATTTTTTCTATTGATTTAACAGAGACATATTTACCATCAGGATCACTTCTTTAAGTTAAGGTATTATACCTAGACAATAATTATTTGAAACATTTTGTAAGAGAGTAAAGCCCATTGAAATGGGATGCAATTTAGTCCAAATCAGTGTGTGCTACATTACTCACTAAATATTAATAGATAATTTTGACATATTCCCTGATCTCAGATATATTGTAGTCTAGGATAGGAACTTCTCAAACAAGTCTTAGAAAATTTTAGAGCATATAATGGCATTTAAATATACAAAAAGGAAAATGGAAATTTAGAGGCTGTCACTTTACTTTCATTTCAAAATAGATACTTGCGATTTAGATACTTAATATGAGACATACTAAGATAAACCTAAACACGGAGTGGTAGGAAACTTCTTAAGAAAAATTCCTACTATAGTCTGGGAGAAAGTAAGTTTTATGAAGGAGAAAATGCCTCTTTATGTTTAATTTTGTGTGTGTGTGTGTATGTGTGTGTGCTTAACACAACTCTGATTTGTTCAGGTTGACAATGTGTGCAATTTCTTGCCCAGACTCCCTTGTAGCTAAATGTGACCATGTACCCAGTTCTGGACAAAGTAGAAGTATATTGGATGGGATTTCCTGGAATGCTACTGTTTTCATGAAAAGGGATATGGTGGCTTACTTGTTGTGAGCCTTTTACATTTTACTTTTCCACCTTTTTTTCCTGCTGGAAATATCAAAGAAATTTCTGGAAATGCATTAGCCAAATTTTGAACTTGAGGATGAAACAACATGGTAAAGGGTCCAGTCCAGAGCAGGAAGATAGGACCTGGGCCCTCAATAACTTCATTGTGTTGGTCTTCTAAGAGGGGCCTATATTTTATGAATAAATAGAAAGATAAGACAAAGGATAAAGAGATAGAGCCATTCTCATGATTATTATTGTTAGATGTTAGTTAGGAGATATAACTAACTGTAAGAGTTAGACAAAGGAGTTTGCTAACTAAATCTCACAATTAGACAAATTTACTCACCAAGTCACAAGCAATGCTAGACCAGGGCATGTCTCTATAACTGCTCCTTATGATCAACCTACTTGCAAGACGGAGAAACATAGAAGAAATGGAGTTAAGCAGATATATTTAACTATCAATTGAGTCGCTCATTCCCCTGGAGATAAAGATGTAGAGAAAAGCTAAGAGCCAGAGTTACCCTAATAGATGCCCCTACATAATGAAAGGGATAATGGTGGTGGGGGAAAAAAAAGTGTTTTTTCCTGACTTGCTATTCCTGCTTTTGGTTAAATATATTAGAGCTATTACTAAGTGAGAAAAATGAATCCAAAACTATGCTAATTCATCATAGGCAAGTTTCTTCCAAATGTAGTCAGACAATAATAACTAATGTAACAATTCACAGATTTTGACAGTGGATTGTAGAGAGATGTGGCTATAGAGCAGATCAGTGTTAAAAGTTTTGAATCTATTCTGCATAACAAAAGGATGTTTTAAATTCTTGAGAAGGCAGAACTGTAGATAGATGATATTACTGTCTCCTTCCCTACAATGTTGAGACTATGAACAACAGAAATTGAATCAGGAATCCAGAGGGGAGTATGGATTCCAGAAATGTCATAAAGGCCTAGTTAATATAACTTGGTGACATTTCAAATGGGAGAGCAGAAAAGAATGAAGTAAGAACGAGACACAAGACTTATTGTTTGGGTAACAGGAAGGAAATAAGTGACATTTAAGGAGTAGAGGCTGAGAAGAGAAGAAGCAGGTAGAAGTGGGAGGATGAATTCAATTTGAGGCATTTGTTATTGATTTATAGTGGGCCAATCAAATTGTGAACTGACCCAAATCCACAAGGTAATAGGACATATTCATACCGACCTACAGCTCAGTAGTCTAAAAACATATCTTGGAGACATCAGCACGAAAGTTGTTGAGTGAAGTCATGAGAGTACAGGAATTCATCTAGGAAAAGATGAGCATAAAACAGAAAATAAATAACACTTTAGAGACTGGCAGAAACAGAGGGGTCAGAAAATGATAAGAACAATACTCCAAAGAGCTACCAGGAAAATTCAGAAGAAAGTGATGTTAAGAAGCCAATATCAATAGTTTAGGAGAAGATTTTCTGCAGTGCAATGCACAGAAGGATTGATAATGAGGAAAGGATTTAATGAACACTGTCCCTTTACTTCAGCATCAATAACATCAATGAGATGGCAGTTGGTGGTGCATGCCAACTGGTATAAGATTGAGAAATAAATGGAATATGAGAAAAATGACTCAGTGAATGCAGTACACTCTATGTGTTGATAGAGGGGTATTGTGTGGGAATTCCGCTTATGTGCATGATTGTCTTGTAAGTTCACAATTCTGTAATAAAAATGTACTTTAAAAAATAATAATACATCGGGGGAAAATACACCAAATGTAAGATATGGACGATAGCTAGTAGTAAGATTTTGATGATATTCTTTCATAATTTGTAACAAATATCTCACAACAATGCAAGGTGCTGTTGGTGGGTTGATGCATGGGACCCCTGTATGATGTTTTGCATGTTTGCTTTGTAAGATCACAACTTTTACTATACACAGTTTATGTATGTTCATGTATGAATGATATAGTAGTAATAATAATAATAGGGTGGGTTGGGGAGAAAATACACCAAATGTAAGATACTTTGGTTAGTAGTAATATTTTGAGGATGGTCTTTCAACATTAGTTAAAAATGTTTCACAACAATGCAAGGTATTGGTGGTAGCTTGAGGTATGTGAGCCCTGTATGATTTTTTGTATAATTGTTTTGTAAGTTCACAACTATTAATATACACTTATTGTTTATGTATATTATATATGAGTGATATATTTCAATAATTTTTTTTTAAAAAGGGAAAAAAGAATCAAGTACATTGATGTAAGGAGATATATAATGTGTTAGTGAGGGGTTTGGAAAAAAAACTCTTTGAGGAATTAGGGGTGGTGGGGCAAGATGGCAGCAGAGTAGAGAGTTCCAAGAGTCAGCTCCTCCTCTAGTGATCTGCCAGAAGTTGTCTAAATCACCTGTTGGTGAGCTCAGGAGACCAGAAGAGCATCATACAACACTTGGAAGAATAGAAGGAGGAGGCTCCCATCTGCGGTGAAGATTCGTGAGTAGAGCACTCTTTGCTGCTATGACCAGTGCCCACCACGCACTGATGGAGCAGGATGGTTTGGGAGCTATTCCCTGGCTGGCGGTGGAAGCACTATTTCACATGCACACACACACACACACACACACACACACAAACAGAAGAGAAAGATGATCGGGCACTAACTTCAGTACTGATTAGTAAATTTAGCTGGCTAAAATCCAATCATAAATACAGCTAAAGTTTGAAACTCTCCAAGTTGGAAAGAGGTCAGTAGCCTCCATTTAACCCTGCCACTGGCATGAGGGAAAATGGGGCTGACTGAAAATCACTGTGATTGTAGGGAATGGCTTTTTTCCACCCAGGTCAGATTGCTGCTGTAGCCACAACCCCAGCATGAAGGAAGCTGGAGGAACCTGCACCAGCCTCTCCAGGTAACTGCAGTCATATTCAGCATGTACAGATTACATTGCTGCTGTCTACGGCTATACCACCCTGAATGCCCCCGATCTCGTCAGATTACATTTTTGCACACACCTGTGGCTCCATCTCAGCCCCTGGCAGGGGAGGAAGGGGTCAATGCTTCAACAGTCTATCTGGGCAACTATAGACAGTCTTGGCCTGCACAACTTGGATCTCTGCACACAGCTGCAGCTTCATCCCTAGACCTGACAGGGAAGAAGTGTGGGGGGAAGCTTCATCAGTTCCTGGGGCAATGAGGACAGCTTCAGCCTTTATGGCTTACAGTATCAGCCATACTCTTGGCTCTTACTCTGCCCCCAGCAAGGAAGAAAGAGCAAGAAACAAATGAATAAGAGCTGAAAAATTCAGATTGGCTAAACATGAGCTATTATAAAGTTTCAAAATAATTTGAATTATTTCTAAGAGGTGCTGTAGCACAAAGGCAATCAGAAAAAATAAATAAATAAATAAGCTCCATGCTATAGAGATGAACTTAGCCCAGAATAAATACATCAAGAAAATCAGAGGCACCAACCAAACATTACCAGTCATACTAAGAATCAGGAAGCTATGGCTCACTCAAAAGAACAAACTAAACCTCCATGCGACAAAAGGAGTTGAGATAACTAATCACAGATGTTCAAACAAATCACCTTAATAAATTCAATGAGATGGCTAAAGAGATTAAGGATATTAAGAGACACTTGGTGAGCATAAAGAAGAATTTGAAATCATACATAAAAATTAGCAAATCTTATAGGTATGAAAGACAAAATAAATGAAATTAACATACACTAGAGACTTGTAACAGCAGATTTGCAAAAGAACAAGAAATGATCATTGAGCTTGAAGACAGAGCCTCTGAATTCCAACACACAAAAGAACAGATAAAAAAAAATGGGGAAAAGTGGATAGGGCTTCAGGGAGGTAAATGATAGCAAAAGGCATCCAAAAATATGTGTTATGGTTGTCTCAGAAGGAGAAGAGAAGGGAAAAGGGACAGAATGAATATCTGAGGAAATAATAATAGAAAGTGTCCCAACTCTTTTGAAGGATGTTGATATCTGTGTCCAAGAAGCACAATGTACTCTAATCCAAACAAATCCAAATAGACCTACTCTAAGACACATATTAATCAGAATGCCAAATGCAAAAGATAAAGAGAGAATTATGAATGCGGCAATAGAAAAGTGACTCATCTCATACAACAGATGCCCAGTAAGATTAAATGTTGATTTTTCATCAGAAACCATGGAGGCAAGAAGGCAGTGGTATGATATATTTAATATACTGCAAAAGAAAAACTGCCAGCCAAGAATTGTAAATACTACAAACAAAACTATCTTTCAAAAATGAAGGTGAGTTTAGAATATTCATCAATAAACAGAAACTGAGAGACTTTGTCATCAAGAGACAGGCTTTGCAGAAAATACTAATGGAAGTGGTATAGCTTAAAAAGAAAAGATAGGAGAGAGAGACTTGGAAGAGAGACTAGAAATGAAGATTGTCAGTAAAAGTAATTAAAAGTGTTTTAAAAATGGTGAAAATAAGATATAACAGATAAAACCCAAAGATCAAAATATGTGAAGTAAGAACTGCCTTTACAGTAATAACATTGAATTTTAATGGATTAAACTCCACAATCAAAAGACACAGAATGGAAGAATGTATAAGAAAATATGAGCTATCTACATGTTGCCTACAAAAGACTCACCTTAGACCCAAGGATAAAAATAGATTGAATTTGAAAAGATGGAAATAGCATTCCACACATGCAACCAAAAAGAAAGCTGCAGTAATTATACTTATATCCAATAAAATAGACTTTAAAAACAATGTTGTTATTAGAGACAAGGAAGGGCATTATACATTAATGAAAGGGGCAATCCACCAGGAAGAGATAACAATCTTAAATATTAATTCACCTAACCAGTGTGTCCTAAATTACATGAGGCAAAAAAAAAACACTGGCAAGACTGAAAGGAGACATAGATATATCTACTATAATATTTGGGGACTTCAATACACCACTCATAACACTGGATAGAACATCTAGGCAGAGGATCAATAAAGAAACAGAAAGCTTAAATAATTAGATAAATGAACTAAACCTAATAGACATATATATAGAACATTACACACCCCAAAAAACAGGATGTATATTCTGCTCAAGTGCTCATGGATCTTTCTCCAGGATAGACCATGCATTGAGTCACAAAACAGATCTCAATAAATTTAAAAAGATCAAAATTAAACAAAGCACTTTCCCTGATGATACTGGAATCAAGCTTGAAATCAACAACAGACAATAAAAGGGAAAATCACAAATAAATGGAGATTAAACAAAACACTCTTAAATAATCAGTGGGTCGAAGAAGAAATTGTGAGAGAAATCAGTAAATATCTCAAAGTGAATGAAAATGATAACATAACATATCAAAACCTATGGGATACAGCAAAGGCAGTGCTGAGAGGGAAATTTATAACCCTCAATGTTTACTTTGAAAACAGAAGAAAAAGCTAAAATCAATGACTTACCTATACAGCTGAAGGAACTATAAAGAGAACAGCAAACTATTACCAAAGATAGCAGAAGGAATGAAATAACAAATATCAGAGCAGAAATAACTGAAATTGAGAAGAGCAACAAAAAAAACCCCAATAGAATTAACAAAAACAAAAATTGGTTCTTTGAGAAGATTGACAATATCAACAAACACTTAGTTAGACGGACAAAGAAAAAAGAGAGAAGCTGCAAATAAATAAAATCAGAAATGAGTGGGGGGCATTACTACTGACCCCACTGAAATAAAACAGATCATAAGAGTATACTATGGACAGCTATATGCCAAGAAACTAGACAACACAGACGAAATGGACAAATTCCTAGAAACACAAGAACAAGAAGATTTAATATCAACCTTACTCAAACTCTTAAAAAAATTGAACAGGAAGGAATGCTACCAAACTCATTCTACGAATCCAACATCAACCTAATGCAAAAGCCAGATAAAAATATTATTGAAAAAGAAAATTATAGACCCATTTCCCTAATAAATATAGGGAAATGCTTGCTAATCTGACAACTAATGATGGATTTGGAAAAAGACCTCTATCAAAGAGAGAAATATTAAATACAAAAAAAATTTTGTGGCTAAGAGATTTCACAGTGAGTTGGGAGGTCATTCCAGAGTAACCTCAGTATCTCAGTATCTCAGTATCTCAGGAGAATCTCACTGATTGACACAGTAAACAATGCCTCAAGCAGGGGAGCTCCTGAGGGCTCTAGAGACATCTGGACACTATAGGCAGGGCAGACAACCCAGGAAATCAGCATCCCATCAGTGGGCCTTACCTTGGAATATATGTTAACCTATCTCCCCCATGTAACAGAGTTAGACTCATTTATAATTTCCCTACACGTGATTCTTTCTGTCCCTTTTTTTGAACCTATAATTAGTACTAAATTGGTTAAATATATGTCCCAGAACCTGAAACCTTCAGTCTGTTCATGTGTCAGTTGAGCCCTAAATCTCAGCAGAGTGTGAGCCAACACCTACTCTCCAGTTCATCGGACTCATCCAGGGCAATGAACAAAATGATGATGATGGACAATGTTCATCCCAAAAATCAGAGAGTTTCTATAACTGCACGTAAAACAGTTCCATTCATCTGCCCCATGTGATCTAAGCCTCCTTTCAATCAGAAACAGAGTGGGTATCACCATTCCAAAATCCTCTAGATTTAAGAATGAACAAACATAAGGGGGAAATGCAAGCAGGGTCCAAAGTAGACATTATTATTCTAGTAATAGAAGAACTTGTAACGCTGATATAAAGATAGAGTCACCAGAG
This sequence comes from Cabassous unicinctus, assembly GCA_029593785.1. NCBI lineage: Eukaryota > Metazoa > Chordata > Mammalia > Cingulata > Chlamyphoridae > Cabassous > Cabassous unicinctus. The sequence continues at coordinate 51,501 of JAQZBX010005750.1, forward strand.
GTTCTCAGGGGAGGAAGAGGGAAGAATAAGTGTAATATGGAGAATTCTGGGGATATTGGAATTGTTCTGCATGATATTGCAATGATGTATATAAGCAATTATACATTTTGTCAAAACCTATAAAATTGTACATTGCAAAGTATAAACCATAATGTAAAATACAGAATATGGTTAGTAACAATGCTTCAATATTTGCTCATCAATTGTAACAAATGTGCCATACTGATGAAAGATGCAATTAATAGGGGAAAATTTGAGAGGGGGAGGGGTTGGATATGTAGGAATCCCCTATATTTTCTATGTAACTTTCTTTCTTTAAAAATAAAGTTAAAAAAAAATTTGCTAATAGAATCCAACAATACATTAAAATAATTATTCATCATGATCAAGTGGGTTTTATCCCCAGCATGCAAGCATGGTTTTACATTAAAAAACAATTAGTTTAATACATCACAATAATAAATAGAAGAAGAAAAATCCCATGATCATCTTGATTGACTCAGAAAAGGCATTTGACAAAAATCTAGTATCATTTATTGATAAAAGCACTCCAAAATATAGGCATTGAAGGAAATTTTTTAACATGATAAAGGACAAAAATGAAAAACCCACAACTAACATTGTAATTAATGGTGAAAGACAGAAAGCTTTCCCTTTGAGATTGGGAAAAAGACAAGGATGCCCATTTTCACTACTGCTGTTCAATATAGTGCTAAAGGTTCTAGCTAGAGAAATCAGGCAAGAAAAAAAAAAAAAGACATCGATATTTGAAAGGAAGAAGTAAAACTCTCACTATTCACAGATGTTATGATCCTTTATCTAGAAAGTCCAGAAAAATGACAACAAAGCTAGTGGATCTAATAAGTTCAGCAGATTGATGGGATAAAAGATTAATATGCAAAAGTCAGTAGTGTTTGTATACACTAGTAAAGAGCAATCTGAGGAGGAAGTCAGGAAAAATTCCATTTACAATAGTGACTAAAGGAGTTAAATATTTAGGAGTAAACTTAACCAAGTATGTAAAGGACTTGTACTCAGAAAACTACAATGCTTTACTACAAGAAATCAATAATGACCTAAATAAATGCAAAGACATTCCATGTTCATGGATTGGAAGACTTAATATCGTTAAGGTTTCAATTCTACTCAAAATGTTTTACAGATTCAATGAAATCCTGATAAAAATTCAAACAGCCTTTTTAAAAGAAATAAAAAAAGCCAATTATCAAATTTATTTAGAAGGATAAAGGGGCCCTGAAGAGCCAGAAATATCTTCAAAAGGAAGAACAAAGTTGGAAGATGTTTTAGTTTGTGAAAAGTTTGCCAGTGCCAAGTACCTGAAATGGGTTGGCTTTTATATAGGGGATTTATTTGGGGTAAAAGCTTACAGTTCCAAGGCTGTTAAAAGTCCAAATCGAGGCACCGTAAGAGGTGCTTTCTGATTTAAGTTAGCTACTGTTCATCCTGTTGTCAGGCATGTGGCAAAGCAAGAGGGCCACCAATGTCTGCTGCAATCTCAGCCTTCCCCTCTGGGATCACCAACTGTCAGAGCCCAGTTCCTGGACCTCAGCTGTGAGCAACCAGGCATTGGGCTTCTCTTTCTGGGCCTCATCTATCAGTCTCAGCTGCTCTTCTTTCTTCTTCAGTTCACCTGTGAGCTATCAGGAATATAGCAGGGCTCATCTCTTGAGGTGCTCTGAAGGCCCCAACTCTCACGGGTTTCATGCTTATGTGATTCTCTAGTCCTCTCTCAAACAGCAGGATCAAAAATGGCAGTCTCCTTTTCTTGTGTCTGTGTCTCAGTTTTTATCAGTCCCAACAAAAGGGCTGAGACTCAACCTGAGTCACACCTCACTGACGTAGTCCAATTGAAAGAATATCACACATACTCAGAAATGGATTAGCTCACAAGCATAATCATTTCCTTTTTGGAATTCATAACATATCTTCAAACTGCCACAGAGGACTCTAACTTCCTGACTTTAAATCATATTACCTAGTTACAGTAGTTAAAAACACAAAACAAAAACGCGGTGCTGGCATAAAGATAGACATATAGACCAATGGAAACAAATTGGTTGTTTGGAAACGGACCCTCATCTCTATGGTCAAGTGACATATGTCAAAGCTGTCAAACCCACCCAGCTCAGGAAGAACAGTCTATTGAACAAATGGTGCTGGATATCCATATCCAAAAGAAAGAAAAAGGACCCTTATCTCACACCTTATATAAAAATTAACACACACACACAAAATCAAAGAATTAATTTATAAAAACTAGGGCCATAATGCTCCTAGAAGAATATGTAGGAAAGCATCTTCAAGACCTAGTGGCAAGTGCTGATTTCTTAAACCTTACAGCAAAACACAAGCTACAAAATATAAAATTGATAAATGGGATCTCCTCAAACTTTTAAAGCACTTTAGTGCTTCAAAGGACTTGTCAAGAAAGCAAAAAGGCAGCTTACTCAAAGGGAGAAAATATTTGGAAACCACATATCCAATAAGTGGAAAAATATTTGAAAAGCACATATCCAATAAGTGGAAGCCACATATCCATACTATATAAAGAGATGATACAACTCAACGATAAAAGGGTAAGCAATCCAATTTAAAAATGGGCAAAAGACTTAAACAGACATTTTTCAATACAAATGGCCAAAAAGCACATGAGAAAATGTTCAATACCACTAGATATTAAGGAAATGCAAATCAAACCTACAATGAAATATCATTTCACACATTACTAAAAAAAAACCCAAAAAACAGAAAACTACAAGTGCTGGAGAGGATGTGGAGAAATAGGAACACTCCTTCACTGTTGGTGGGAATGTAGAATAATGCAGCCACTGTGGAAGACAGTTTTGTGGTTCCTCAGAAAGCTAAACCTAGGACTACCATATGATCTGGCAATCTCTCATCTAGGAATATATCCAGAAGAACTGAAAACAGGGACATGAACAGACATTTGCACACCGATGTTCATAGTGGCATTATTCTCAATTGTCAAAAGATGGAAACAAACCAAGCGTCTTTCAACCAATGAACTGATAAACAAAATGTGGTATATACATATGATTAAATATTATGCAGCTGTATGATTAAATGAAATTGGACACATATAACAACATGGATGAGACATGAGGATATTATGCTGAGTGAAATAACCCAGACACAAAAGGACAAATATTGCATGGTCTCACTAATATGAACTAAATGCAAAGATCAAACACACAGAGTTAAAATCTAGAGTATAGGTTACTAGGAGATAGGATAAGGACTGGGAAGGGGTAATGATACTTAATGTATGTAGAATTTTTTATTAGCTTGATTGTAAAAGTGTGGAAATGGATAGAGTAGATGGTAACATATAATAAGTATAACTAACACAGCTGATTTATAAATATAATTGTGGCTGAAAGGGCTAGTCTAAGGATGTAAATGTCAATTTAAAAAAAGGTAGAAAATAATCTAGAGCAAGGATTCTTAACCAGGGTTCTGAACTTAAATTGAAATAAAAAAAAAACACACACACAAAACATTATTTTTGTGGGAACATGTTGGTGCAGGTGTGATGTATTTATTAAATAATACACAGTATGGTGTGGACTTAGTAAAGGGTCCATAGTTTTCACCTGACTGGAAAAGGGGTCCATGGAAAAAAAAGGGTTCAGAACCCCTGACCTAGGTACTGTATAATATAGTGAATTCAGTGGTGGATGAGGATTGTGGTTAATAGTTGAAATACAAGAATGTTCTCTAAGCTAGAATAAATGTAAATGACTATTACAAGGTGGTACATGGGAAAAATACAATTAATATAACTTAATAGCAATATTGTAATATTCTTGCATCAGTGTCAAAGAAG
>JAQZBX010005751.1:0-25045 GCA_029593785.1 Cabassous unicinctus
GTCAACAAATATTTATTAGTGCTAGTAGGGGGTGGTGAGAAAAATACAATGGGGATAGGATATTGGGCGAGTGAAAACAGATGAAGTCCCTGCCGACTTAAAGTTTTCAGTCTAGTGGGGGTGGCAGATATTACTGTATGCCATTGATTCTGAGACTTACATTTTAACATTTATGAAGTCAGGATGCATCTTAAAAAGTGATGGGGTATGATAACATAATTGGCAGCATTTTTTATTAGTGTCATATAAAAGTACAATCAGAATTGCACAAGTAACTAAAATTCCAGTGGATCATTGCTGAAGGGAAGATACATGGAGCTGCACAAGCATGTTAAAAGGGGGGCTCGGACTAGTCCAGTAGGTTGGGAGAGGCTTTCCTGAGGAAATGATTGATAGGAGATGTGAAGGATGTGAGGATTAGGTGTGTAGGCTTGGAGAGAACACTGTCCCAGTGGCTGCCTGAGGTGGGAAAACTGAAAGAAGGTGGAGTGCAATATGAGCGAGCAGTTGGGAGCAGACCCCACAGAGCCTTCCAGGCATGGGCAGGGCTTTTACCCTGAGAACTGTGGGAGGCCACGGAAGTGTTTTAAGCAGGGAGGAAAGGTGTTCTGATGTGCACTTTGAAAAGCTCATTACGGCTGCAGATTCCAGTGGATATGGGGAAACCAGTTGGGAAGCCACTGCAGTAGGTCGGATGAAAAAAGTTGATAGCTTGGACAAGGTGCGGGATGAAGAAAGGGAGAGAAATATATGGATTCAAGAAACCTTGAGGAGGTAAAATTAACAGGATTCAGTGGTGGATTGGTGTGTGTGGGGGGGTGCGATATGGAGAGTGACTCACAGGTTTCCATCATGGACAGCTGTATGGTTGGTGTGCCAGTCTCTGAGATGGGGAAGTACCCAAAGATGATCACGTGGAATCTGGGAGGTTAGTGAGGGTCCTAAGGCAGTTTTAGATGTGAAAGTGACAGAAAATTGGACTTCCTCCCATGTTGTTTAGTTTCTGAGTTCCCATGATGACGAAAGAAGGCAGGAAGCGTTGAGCTCTGAGAAAAGGTGAGTCAGGTTGGAATGGTTTGGTGCACACCCTTCTCTCCTTAGGACAAGATGAGCAGAGGAGAGGAGGGGCAGATACCGCTAAAGGTAGAGATAAGAAAGCATTTTAAAATGGCAAGGATTCTCGTCATAGGGGCAATCGGGGAAGTAGAGAAATGAGGTAGTGAGGAGGGTCCTCTCCAGCTACTTGCTACCTTTTGTCTAGAACTCCTGCCTGCCTCTTCCCACCTTTCAGACAGTGAGGAAGAAGGGCAGGGCCTGTTAGCTGCAGCTCCGAGCCTCGATTCACGTTTTGTTTGGATAATACAGTCATATGGTTGCATGTTCAAAAAGTACAAATGGGCATACAGTGAAGTCTCCTCACCTCTGCCACCCTTCCTCCAATTTCTTGTATATCACCTTTTGTCTCCAGTTTTTATGCAATGATAGAATACTGTGTATACACATACTTTGCTGCACCTTGCTTTTGTTCACTTGAAGTATATCTTGTTCCATATTGATAAAATGAGCTTCTTCATTCTTTTTTTATGACTGCAAAGCATCCCATTTTATGTTTAGGAATAATTTCATATCCCCTTATTGATATTTAGTTTGATTCCATTCTTTTGTTGTTAAAAATGATGCTAAAATGAACACCTTCTACACACATTATTTTGGCCATGTGAGACTGTATCTATAGGGTGAAGTCTTTTTTTTCCCTTTTTTCTTTCTTTCTTGCTTTCTTTTAGTTATTGCTGTTTTAGGATGAGTTCTTATAAGTGGAAGTTTCTGTATAGGGAGGATCTGTTCCTTCATTTGTTCACTCATTCATTAATTCATTCAGTATTTGTTAGGTGCCTATTATGTGCCAGACACTGTGCCAGGTGCCAGGAATCCAGCTGTCAACAAGCCCATCATGACCCCTGCCCTCATGGAATATTATTACCCTCAGTGGGGGGAAAACACATGTTCAGGCACACATCATAATTAATTGTATTTATTTTAGGAGGAAATGAAGAAGAGAGTCAGGTAGACAAAAGATTAGAAGGATCTACTTTAAACAGATTTGGGAAGGCTTACTAGAGTAAGCAATATTTCAGCTGAAAACTAAAGAATGTAGATGTAGAACAGGGAGACTTAGGCTCTTCAAAGCCTGCATTCACAAGGGAATGAGTTCAAGATTTGTAGGGGAGGAGATAGCCACAGAAAAAAAGCTGGGGGTGGGGTGGGGTGGCTTGTAGAGCTGGAGCAATGAAATGGGTAATTGGGAGTGGAAGGTGTCGAAGGAAGCAGGTGACTAAAGATCATGTCAGGGGGGGAGGCTGATGGTAGAGAGAGGAGAGTTAGGGAGACTAGTACTTAACGATGTACTAGTGAATATTTGTGTTTAGGGAGCTTTGGGATTGAATCTCTGCAACTGGATTAATTCAGGTAGGGGAACAGGAAAAGAGGCCACTCCCTCCTTGGATACTTTAGAATTCTATAGGACCTCTGACTGATTTGAGGATAATGGACAAGAAACCTTAGGAAGAGCCAGTCTATGCCTACAGTAGTGCCTTTTCCATCTTTTCTATGGCTTTGGCAAAGTGGGAACTTCCAAAATGAAGATGACATTTGAGGGGTCCAACTTGCTGGCTCTGGGCTGGCAGAAGAGGGAACAGACCTACCCAGGGCTCAGAGCTATTGGGGTGGGCAGGATATTGGGTTTGGAGACCCTCCCTCTGGACTTTGTGCTCCTTTTTCATCCTTACCCCTCTGCTTCCCTTCTGCAAAATCCCAGCTCTGTGCCCATCCTGGGTCCTATGACTTTTCTCTCCCTCAACAGTCGGTTCCCGATTCTGGTCCCCGGCCCCCAGCAGCGCCTGCCCCCTTCCCACCGGGGCCCCCCATGATGCCACCACCCTTCGTAAGTTTTATGTCTTTCCCTGGGCTTGGCTTTTCCAGCCTGCACCTCAGCTCCCCAGGCCCTAGCCACTGCTGCGTCGCCAGCACAGTTTTCATGTAATGCCCCCTTCTGCTGCCCTTGGAAGAGGGATGGTTTTGCCCGGGTATTGGGGTGGGGGAAGCTGTTTTCAAGCTTTTAGACCATAAGGTTGACAATTCCCCCTTTGTCTTTTTGTTCCTGGGACACACTGGGGCTGGGGGTAGGAGAAGTGGAAGGGGAAAGACTCCATTAGTGTGAGGGCAGGGTGGGCTGTCTTCCTCTTTCACTCCTCCTTGTCTTTGCTCTTTAAATATGCCACAGAAGTCAGGCTAGAATAGCATTGATGGTCATCGAGTTGGAAAAACAAGGGATGGACAGCAGGGGATGGGGCAGTTTGGGTACCTGGACACCTGCCTTCTCCCCTTCCTCTGAGAGGCCTGTCTGGAGAGAAATGCTGAAGGCGTAGAGCCTGCTGGCTGCTGTTTGGAGGCTGCTATGCTTCCCTTTTCCCTCTCCCCTCCCCACCTTCTAAGAAGCTGTGTGCTTGCCTGTTAGACCCACAGGACTCCCCCTGTTATATCTTTCTCAGTAGTGAGGAGGGTTTCATGCCTTATGCTTCTCAACCTAAAGCCTCTGAGTTGTCTCAGAGCCAGGATGGAGGGAGGGGGTGGGAGACAGATGGATAATTCCTGACAGGTCCAAGGCATTGTCTTCTCTGTTCAGTGTCTCTTCCCTTCCTCATTTCCAGATGCCCCCTCCAGGGATCCCCCCACCCTTTCCTCCGATGGGGCTACCCCCCATGAGTCAGAGACCACCAGCCATCCCCCCCATGCCTCCTGGCATCATGCCCCCAATGCTTCCACCAATGGGGGCGCCACCACCGCTCACACAGGTAATCCTCCCCTCCACTGGGGGCCGCAGGAAGCCCTGCCAGTTTATCTGAGGGTGAAGATGAGATTGGGCATCTGGGCTTCAGAAACTGGGGCGGGAAGGGAGCTTTGGGCCAGTCTTCAGAATGACTAGAGAAAACTCTCAGGCTGGGCCGAGGGCCCAGAACCTGGCATTGCCTCAGGGGGGCCAAGTGAGAGTCATGGCCCCAAAGGGATCTCTCAGGACCCCTCGGGGCACCCTGGCTCACAGGGACCCTGCCTAGTCTGTGCTTGCCCTGACCTTGGTAGCTGGTTTTTGTCTTCTTTGTATCCATAGATACCAGGAATGGTACCTCCAATGATGCCAGGAATGCTGATGCCAGCGGTGCCCGTCACCGCAGCGGTAAGCACTGGGCGCTGGCAGGAAGCAGGCTCTGCCCTGCAGCCCTGTGGGTCTAACTTGGAGGACAGGGGATATGGCCTCCATTCTTTGCCTCTTCTCATCTTATCTACCCTGGTCCCCAGCAGCACTTCCCCCCTCAGTTCCTCTTCTCCAGCCCTGTACTCAGCTTCTCTAACTGTCCACTCATCCCTAAAGTCATGGACATCCTCTCTTGTTATCCCCCTGCTTATGCCCAGCTCCCTTACCCTCCCAGGGATGTGCACTGTGGACCCATGAACACAGTCCCTTCTTCTACATCCTCTTTGTCCCTGGAGGAGACAACAGCACCTGGGATCTTGCTGTATGTTCTTGTGCTGTTGCTCAGTGTGGAGTCTTGGTAGGATGTAAAATTTGGCATCCATTTTGGAAGAGTTGGGCCTCAGGAATTGACTCAACAAAATGCTCTCACTTGAGGAAAATGAAGAAAGGAGATGCTGTATGACTCCCCCCCGGGATCTTAGAGCCACAGCCATGGAGGGTGGAGGAAGCCTGTTAGGGAGCAGAGATCCTGGGGCGCCAGGACATTGACTCCTGGCCTGGCCTGCTTCTCCATCCCCCCATGGCCTGGGTCCTGGGGGCCACTGGGCTTGGCCCCAACCCTTCCCCCTCCTCTTTCTTCGGCAGACGGCTCCGGGTGCGGACACCGCCAGCTGTGAGTCTTCTGGGGGCCTGCTCCCCCCAGGCTCGGAGGTTGGGGGGTATACAAGGGAGAGGGAACCATAGACTGGAGCCCACCCTGGACCATGCCTGTTGGGATGCCAGGGAGCCGGGGATGTTGATGGGACCAGGGGATATTTATTGGGGATGGGATTAGGGAGGAATAAGTGGGGATAAGATGGGGGTTGGAACAAGGACTTAGTATACTTCCTTTGTCTTCTTTTCTAGCTGCTGTGGCTGGGACAGGCCCTCCGGTAAGTTCTACCAACTCAGGGATCCCTGGGTAGAAAGGCTGAAAGTGGGGGGCTGATGATTTAGTCTTTGGGGTAAGGAAGAGAGGATTTGGGAGAGGGACCTTGATCACCATTCTGTGCCCCCCCCCCAGAGGGTCCTATGGAGTGAGCATGTGGCCCCAGATGGGCGCATCTACTACTACAATGCTGACAACAAGCAGTCCGTGTGGGAGAAGCCCAGCGTGCTCAAGTCCAAGGCAGAGGTCCTGAGCGGAGCTTTCTGACCTTTCCTTTTGACTGCCCTGACCCTTCCAAGTCCTTGGTCTTCCCTGAGTCTCTGACCATACATATTGTTTATGGTTCCTCTGACCCCAAGATCCCTGACCAACCCCAGCCTCTCTGGAAGTGTCTCCCTAGGATCTTGGGAAGTCCATCTGCCTCCAGGTTGAGGCAGGCCAGGTGGTAGCTAAAGACTCTCGTGGCCCCTACCCGCTCGTTCCCCCTCCCTCCCCTGACTGTAGCTGGAGAGCATGCCCAGCCCGCTGATGTCCCCTGACCCATCCTCTTGCAGCTGCTGCTGTCTCAGTGTCCCTGGAAAGAGTACAAGTCGGACACAGGCAAACCCTACTACTATAACAACCTGAGTAAGGAGTCCCGCTGGACCCGGCCCAAGGACCTGGCTGACCTGGAGGGTGAGGGGTCCTGGGAGGATAAGGGGGTGGGCCCAGGCAGGGGTTCCTATGGGGGGGCCCTTGCTACCCTGTGACTGACCATGCTGTCTTCTCCCATTGCAGCTCTAGTCAAACAAGAGACTGCAGGGTGAGTGACTCACCCACCTTCCCACCTATCCATTCTTACTTGGGGCCACCTAGGGGGCGGGAGTGGACTGTCTCTCCCCATTCTCCCCACTCCTTGGGAGGAAGAGCCAGCTTGCAGTCTCCTTGCCAAGTGGTCTGCTCTCACCCCATCCTTCCCGGGATGGCGAGACCAGCCCGCCCCTGACCTCCTCTCTCCCTGCTCTATTCTTGGGCCCTACCCTTCTGGCTCATCTGCAGGAAACAGCAGCAGCAGCAGCCACAGACGCTACAGCCACAGCCTCCTCAGCCACAGCCTGACCCCCCGCCGGCGCCTCCTGGCCCCACCCCAGTACCCACGAGCCTCCTGGAACCTGAGCCAGGTGGGAGTGAAGATTGCGATATGTCAGAGGCTGCCCAGGCCCTGGAGCAGGGGATCCTGCAGCAGCCGGAGGAGGGCCCCAGCAGGTGAGGGCTGCCCCTTTGGCATCCTAGCCGCTGGCCTCAGGCTCCCAGCCCCTCATCCTGGGTCAGCCTTTGACCTCTGCCAGGGCTTCTTGGGAGAATTGCTGAAAAAGGCTGCCCTGGGGAACGTGGAGCTGGGGTGTGTTGCTGAGAGCACAGGGCACTGGAAACTACAGGAGCTGGGGGGTCCTGTGGCTGAGTCCCCTCTGCCCCCCAGTTCTGCTGGGCAGCATCAGCCACCACAGCAGGAGGAGGAGGAGTCAAAGCCAGAACCAGAGAGGTCTGGCCTCAGTTGGAGCAACCGGGAGAAGGCAAAACAGGCGTTCAAGGAGCTGCTGAGGGACAAGGTGCTGGGGGTGGGGCTCCCAGGGAAGACCTGGAGGGGGCTGAAGGGGAACAGGCCCTATGACCCCCGCCTGCTCCATTCCAGGCTGTCCCCTCCAACGCCTCGTGGGAACAGGCCATGAAGATGGTGGTCACCGACCCCCGCTACAGGTAGGCCTGGGCAGAGGGATCCAAGCCATTCGGACCCTGTTCAGGAGTGCAGTTGGGCCAGGGACTCGCCAGAAACCCCAGCTCAATATTCACAGTCCCCAAGGGGGCCAGAGTCAGGAAAGTGATAGGCTAGGGTGGGGGTGCAAGGGGAAGAGCAACTGAAGGCTCTCCAGGAGAAGGAAGGAGAAAGGTTTCTGACGTGAGACATTCAATAAATGCTTATTGAATTGAATTGGAATTGAATTGAATTGAATTAATTGGAGAAAGAGGGGTTTAGATAGGGCAGGGGCCTGATTGTGACCTGAGAACCCCAAAGCAAAAGGGCCCAGTATTAGCAGTGTCTTGGAGCCACGTCTCTTTGCCTCACTACCTCTTACCCCTACCTATATCCCTGAGAACTGTCCTGCCTCCCTGTTGTGTCCATGCCTGGAGCCCACACTCAGCTCTGTGGGGGCCCATCCCCAGTGTCCCATGACCCTACTCTGTGGTCTGGGTTGGGTGCTTTAGGCTGACTTCTTCTCCATCTGCACCCCACTCCCACCTTCTGCACCCCAGTGCCTTGCCCAAACTGAGCGAGAAAAAGCAGGCATTCAATGCCTACAAGGCGCAGCGGGAGAAGGAGGAGAAGGAGGAGGCCCGGCTAAGGGCTAAGGAGGCCAAGCAGACCCTGCAGCATTTCTTGGAGCAGCATGAGCGCATGACCTCCACTACCCGCTACCGGTCAGGGGGCTGGGCTGGGCTGGGGCCGGGAACCCAGAGAATACCAGGGCCCGGGGTCTTCTGTTTTCCGCCTGCTGACTCACAGCCCGTGTGCTCCACAGGAGGGCAGAGCAGACCTTCGGGGACCTGGAGGTCTGGGCTGTGGTCCCTGAGAGGGATCGAAAAGAGGTTTATGATGATGTCCTCTTCTTCCTGGCCAAGAAGGAAAAGGTAATGGTCACTGGGCCAGACGCTTCTGTCCCAGGCTAGTCCATGGAGAGAAAGCCTGTCTTCTTATGGCCTTTGGTCTTTCTCTTCTCTGCTCCCCTGACTTGGAAGCTGGTGTGCCCTTTGTGTCTACACTGCACAAACACACACCCCTCTTCTGCTCTGGGCCCACAACCATGGGCATGGAAGGGCAGGAAGGGGCCTCTGAGGGGTCGGGCTGTAACCTGTGCTCCCTCCCCTTTCCAGGGACGTAAAAGCCTTGAGTCTGGCTTTCCTGCTAGGGTTCCCACGCTGCCCTTCTTTCCCCAAGTCCTCCTCTGCCCAGGCCTGCTTGAGTAGCTCTAGCCTGCCCTGCCTCACCCTGATCCTGTGGCTCCCCAGGAACAGGCCAAGCAGCTGCGGCGCCGCAACATCCAGGCCCTGAAGAGCATCCTGGATGGGATGAGTAGCGTCAACTTCCAAACCACATGGTCCCAGGCCCAGCAGTACCTCATGGATAACCCCAGCTTTGCCCAGGACCATCAGCTACAGAGTAAGCCTGGGTCTCTGCTCCTACCTGCCCCTTCCCCTTTCCTCACTGACCTGGGGCCCCAGGCCCTGCCTCCTGCACACGCCTCTGCACCTCCTGCCCATCCCTGGAGGCTCCTGGCACTCACTCAGCCCCTCTGGACTCTGGGAATCCCACAATGCTTCAGGTCACCTCCAAGGGCTCCACTGTTGACCTGGACATTGTGTGGCCTTAGGAGGAAGAGCTCTGGGATAGGAACCAGGAGACCCAGAGGTGGTGGTGATGAAGTTTTTTATAACGTGTGTGAATATGGTCTTCAGATGTACAATACGCTGTTGTCGGCCTATAATCACCAGCGATATCAGAAATTCACAATCTGAAGTTGCATCAAAGCTTGATTGATTCCTAACTCCATAAGACATGACACCTTAGGGGAGTGGGTATAGCTCAGCAGATGAGCACCTGCTTCACATGTACGAGGTCCTGAGTTCAATCCCTGGCACCTCCTTAAAAAAAAAAGACATGACACCGCAGGCCCCAAGTTAACTAGCCTCATGTGGTGGCTTCCAGTAACTGAATTTGCAAGAGCTGAATACTTGCCAATTTTGTTCTCATATAGTTAATGATCCTTCCTCAGAAACACCCTAATCCAGTGGCCTCTCCCACCGGAGCCCCTGTCCTTCTTGCCCCTTCCTGGTGTTCCTGGCATCTACAGGGGTAGCAGCCTTGGAGCATGGGGGGTGCTAGAGGACGAGAGGGCGTCCCGCAGGTGCGGTGCCCGCTGAGCCTCCTCCTTGTGGTAGACATGGACAAGGAAGATGCACTGATCTGCTTTGAGGAGCACATCCGAGCTTTGGAGAAGGAAGAGGAGGAGGAGCGGGAGCAGGCCCGACTTCGGGAGCGGCGCCAGCAGCGCAAGAACCGGGAGGCCTTCCAGGTACCTTCACCTCCCTTCTGGAGGGGAGCTCACTTCTGCGCTGGACCACGGCCTCTTCACCCACACCCTGCATACTGCCTGGCCAGGCCGCCTGTTTTGTCCCTGCCTCGCCCTCTCCAAGCTCCAGGAGGCCTCTCTATGCCTGCAGTTCTGCTCCTGCTCTGTCCCGTCTGCTCTGGGCCATGCTCCTCTAGGGAAAGTAGATTTCTGCGCCACCCAGAAACTGCCAGCAGAGAGCACCCTAAAGGCACGGCTTGGCAGCTAGGCCATGTTTATTTTCTTTTGGCATGGGGACCCAGACATGCGTAGCTTATCACCCAGCTTGGGGGTGGGGGTGGGAGAGCCTTAGCTGGAACCCATCAGGAGATTGAAGCCAAGTCATGGGGAAGTTTGTGCTGCAGGCAAGTTTCTGTCTCATTGCCTCCCAGGCTGGCTCTTTCTCCCCTCCTGGGTTTGTCCCTTTCTGTGTGTGTACATTCTCTCCTGCCCATATTGCTCTGTGCCTTCCTGTCTGTATTTCTTCCCCTCTGCCTCCCTTGCCTGCATCTCCTCATCTGGACTGCCCCTGCCTCCCCCTCTGTCAGCCCCTCTTTTCCTCCCCAGTCTTTGGCTCTGTCTCACTATCCCTATAACTGGCCTCTCCCTGCTCAGACCTTCCTGGACGAGCTGCACGAGACAGGGCAGCTGCACTCTATGTCCACTTGGATGGAGCTGTACCCAGCGGTCAGCACTGATGTCCGCTTTGCCAATATGCTGGGCCAGCCGGGTAAGGCAGCCAGGCCTGGCCTGGCTTCCTGCTCCGCCGGCCGACCTCTCTGCACCCCCACTCCCTGGTCCTGTCCACCACCCCATCCCCTGGCCTTGGGAAGCTGCCACCCGCCAGGCCCCCCTCCCTCCCTCCCCCGCAGGCTCCACCCCTCTGGACTTGTTCAAGTTCTATGTGGAAGAGTTGAAGGCACGATTCCATGATGAGAAGAAGATCATTAAAGACATCCTTAAGGTGAGGGAGGCCTGGGGTCATGGATGGATGCAGGCTGGGTGCAGGGCATGCTCTTTGGGCAGGACTCCCTGATAAATACGGTTTTGCAGGAGCATTAGCGCTCCGTTCAACAGATACCTACTGTGACCCTTTACAGTGCACTGGGGATACAGAAATGAATAAGACTCAATTTCTACCCATAAGAAGCTCACGGTCTAATAGGAAGATAGACATCAAAACTATCATACAGAGGGGCAAGTGTACAAAGACGGGAATCAGAATTGGCATTTGAACTGCATGCACCCTGAAGGATGCATAGGTGGGAGAGAGTGGAGCATTCTGGACAGGGGTACCACAGGAGCAAAGACAAGGGATGGAAAGTGCATGGTGAGTCTGAGGACCGAGAAGCACAGCTAATTTTAAACTGGTAGCCTACAGATATATTCTGTCCCACACAGTGTTTTAGAAAAATCTGGAATTCATTGCTGCCATTTTTAAATCAGAGATTTCACATCAAAATCTGTATTTTCAGCTTCTCTTAAATTTGGATTATTTAGCGTCACTGGGCTGGTTTTGCAAGGCAGTCAGTGGACTCGAGCTGAGATGTCTCTCCCCTTTTAGAAGGGGCACATCACCCTTATCCTCACCACTCTGTTGCCTCCCTGACACTGGAGCCCTCTCAGCTGCTCTGTACCCTCACACAAGCACTGTTGCTTTTCTTATACTAGAGAAGTAGTTCTTGATATCCATGTCTATCACGGGTGGAAAAGTGAGTGTTGGACTAGGAGAGCCTTGTTTTTCGAAAGAAAAAAAGAAAAAAAAGAAAAGGAGAAAGCATATTTCTTTGTGGAAGTGAAGAACATTTTAATGCATTTGCTGGGACAGTTTGAGACAGTGTGGCACAGTGATTAGGAGCAAGACTCTGGAACCAGGCTGCCTGGGCTAAAAGTCCAGCTCAACCACTTAATAATTGTGTGACTTTGGACAGGCTACTTATTTCTCTGAGCCTTGGTTTCCTCATCTGGAAAATGGAGGAGTTTTCTACCAAATTATACTTAATTACAGAGGAAAGTAACTTGGTACCTAGGGTGAGAGGGGCCTAGGAATAAACCTAGAAATGTCCCACTGCATATACAACATTTCTTTGAAGTCTTATGTATACCTTACAAATTTGTGCAAGTTTTGCATGTTAATACCATATTATGTCTCTGCTTTTTTAAAAAAAGTTTGTTTAATATAAATTTAATATTTTGAAATTACTCACCGTTAGGTAAGATGTATCATACTGTCCTATGGCTTCTTCTGGTTTCTGGAGCCATATGCCCCAGCTGGGAAGTAGAGCCATGGGTATAAAATGCCTTGAATGCTAAACTAAGAAATTTGTATTTTTATCTTGTAACGAGGAGCCAGGGAATGATGTGATCAGGTGGGTGTCTGAGGAAAGCCACTGGTGATAGTGTTGAGTAGTACCTCAGACTGGGGTGCTTGTAGCCTGCTGGTGCTGGTGGTGGTCGTAGGACAGTTCTTGAAGCCACAAGATACCAAAATTGGTAGTGGCAAGTAATTGAAATAAATGTTGAGCTTGAGTCGTCCTCTTCTGACTCAGTCCCAGATCTCTCTTCTGCTGTTGGGGATACTTGGAAGAAGAGTCTAAGAAGCCCTGCACTCTGCAGGCTGGGTTAGGTGTGGGAGAGGGTGAGAGGAAGACGAAGCAGGAGACCACCGCAGCGGCCTAGGTGGGAGCCGAGTCAGGCCTGAACTCGGCAGATGCTGCGAGGATGGCAGATGAGGAGGGAGAGCAGGCGTGCTCAAGCTGGGTTTCTGAGACTCCCTAGGTTTCCTCAGAGGTGCCTTGGGACAAGCAAGGGGGGTTGATTTGAGTGACGAGGGGAGCAGGGATGTTCTACACGCTTTTCCTTGTCTTCAAGTAGAGCGGCTCTACTTTCATTGCTTATATATTGAGGTTCTATATAAGAGTCTTATTGAAAAAAAACTTTCTGTTAAAAAAAAAAAAATCTTTAAAAGCAGTGGGATGTCACTCAGAGGTAGAATTGACTGATTGCTTTGTGAAATTGAGGGAAAGGAAAAAGTTGGAGGCCGCATGGGTGGATGATGACATCATTGGCAAGGCTCAAGCAGGAAGAGCAGGTCTGGAGAAAATAGGAATTCCTATTGGGGAATTATTCTCATACACAACCTGGGGTGGGGAGGAATAAAACAAATGAATTCTATGCTCTAAAAGGATAATCATAGAGAGTAGAAATATCTAAATCCCAGGATGGCCAAATTTTATAGGACAGTTAACTTGTAGCCACAGAGCAGCTGGTACTGCTGATGGGTCTGAGGACCCTATTCTCGCTGAGCCCTGTCTCTCCACGCCACCCAAGAAAGAAGCTTCTTGAGACAGTTCCCCTTTGTACTCCCCCTTTTGGGCTCCTGCCTGTGCAGGGCAGATGAGCCCAGGAGCCCCTGCGGCCATCCAGCAGCCAGGCGGACTGTGATGGCTCTTCTTGCCTACAGGATAATGGAAAGATGCCTGGACTTAGAGCAACTGGAAAATGGAAGATCTGGGCCTGGGAGATCCATGGGGTGGAGCAGGGCCTCACAGGAAATGGATTCTCTTGGGATCGGAACCTTGAGGCGTCTTTGAAATATCCAGTCTAGTATGGGTGTGAAAATCAGGAGACAGGTAGGGGATGAGACTGCTGGAGAGAGTATAGATCCGGTGGTGAAAAAGGACTAAGTGCTGTTCACAGAGGAACACAAGTGTGCAAGAGAGGGTGGTAAGAGGTCAGAGACAGGAGGGTACCCAGGGAGGGCAGTGTTGAAGACGGGAACAACAGAGGCTCTGAGGATTAGTGAGGACTGAGAAGGGACCCTTGGATTTGTCTAGTAGACTGCGACTAACTTTTGGAGAGCAGTGTTCATAAAGAGGGTGTAGGGGGTGGCACAGGCTTTAGAGTCAAATAATTCCTAGCTGTCATCCCACTTATTGGCTCTTGAGACCTCACCAGCCTTACAGACTGTATGTCTGTGAGCCACAGCTTCTTCATCTGTAACAGGGGATCATCTATGTGCTAGGTTGTAAGAATTGAAAGTTACATTTGTAGTGTCCTGCTCTTAGTAGGCCCTCAATAAATGTTTATTCTTTTTCCTTTATGCTTCATTTCAAGAGATTTTGAAGCAAATGGAAAGAAGCAGAGGCTGTTAGCATGAGGAAGGTGGGAGCAGGGTGGAAAGGAATATGTTCCGTTACGTGAGGTTTGTGCTTGATGGGAGGAGCCGGTGAAGAGGATGGGACTGAAGCTCTTAATTCCCTAGACAGGGAGTAACATGACTGAGGAGAAGGACTAGAGAGAAGAGCGTGGATTGAGGAAGTACTCTTGGAAAAAAGTGAGAAGGGCTTGCCCTGGCATCAGCAGGCTGGCCGGGGAGGGGCTGGCTGTGTGGTGGGAGGGGAGGAGAACCTAGGCCTAGGCCCAGCAGCTGGGGGAAGACTAGGCTTGAGGGCCAGCTTGCAAACTCCAGTGGCACCACTTACTACTTGTGTCATCTTGCACCAAATTAGATCACTTTTCTAAGCCTTCGCTTCATTGGGGCTGTTGTGAGGCTTAGAGAAGCACAGACCCTGGCACTCAGTGATTGTGAGCCGGAGATGTTTTTAGTACTGTTGGGGAGTTGCACCCCTAAAGGCTTCTATTTCTTCTGATGAATGAGTGATCTGGGGCGGGGGAGGGGGGGAAGTGCTTTGCTGTTAGAAAGACGAGGCAGACACTTCTTACTCGGCTGTATATTAGCTATGACCTTGGCAAGTGCTCTGGTTTCTCTAAACATTTGTTTCTCCTGTGTAAAATTAGGATAATAGGACCTATTGTTTAGATACATATGAGAATTGAATGAGATAATGTGAGTGAAGCACTCAGTGTGGTGGTACCTGGTAGATAGCAAGCACTCAGTAAATAATATAAGCCAAAGGGTGCTTGGGCGGGTCAAGGTTAGGGACCATGTGGGCACCTGGAGATGTTGACCGAGAGTGCAGGGAAGCATTACTGAGTGACAGGAGGGCCCAGCTGGGCCAGTGCTTTAAGCCAAAGGAACAAAGAGCGAATTGTGAGGAACTCAGGCGTCAATCAGCAGACAGGGAGGGAGAAGCAAAAGGGTGAAGTCATGGAGAATCCTCCCCCCAACCCCCATGAGCCACCCCTTAAGCTCCCTGGGGCTGGAAGCATCCAAACCAAGGGTGGGCACCGGGGGCTTGTCAGGTGATAGAGACTTGGTGTCGAGTGTGTCCCAGTCCTGTGGCTCTTCCAGGACAGGGCCTTTCCTGAGCTGCCTTTAGTTGGACGGCTCTGCCTGCCCACGAGGCCGACTTTGGGCCTCAGGCCGGTGGTGCTGTCGGCTTCACGTGCTGCTGTGCCCACAGGACCGGGGCTTCTGCGTGGAGGTGAACACAGCCTTTGAGGACTTCGCCCACATCATAAGTTTTGACAAGAGGGCTGCTGCGCTGGACGCAGGCAACATCAAGCTGACCTTCAATAGTGTGAGGAGCCAGGCTGGGCGGGGTGGGGCAGTGCCCTTACTAGGGCTCAGTGCTCTCATCCCAGTGTCTTGTCTCACCCTAATGTGACTCTCTCCCCACTTCAGGGGCATTTCCCACCTGCTCAGGTATGCCTGGGTGGAACCTGGGCACCCACCCTCCTGCGTGACCCTGTTCTGTGTCCTTACTGCCCTTAGCTGCTGGAGAAAGCAGAGGCACGGGAGAGGGAACGGGAGAAGGAGGAGGCACGGCGGATGCGGCGCAGGGAAGCTGCCTTCCGAAGCATGCTGAGGCAGGCTGTGCCTGCCCTGGAGCTGGGCACTGCCTGGGAAGAGGTCAGGACTGCAGCCTGGCACCAGCCACCACCCCCTCGACCCTGAGGGCAGCGGTACTTCGCGACCACTGAGGGCCCGTCCCAGTCATAAGCACAGCTCCGGGCCAGCTGCGGCTCCCTTCCTTCCTCTGCCCCAGCCCTGCCCTGTGCTCGTGGCTGTGTCCGTGCCGTGCCGGGGCTGGTCTGATCAGCAGTGCTCTCCCCGTTCAAGGTCCGTGAGCGCTTTGTGTGTGACTCAGCCTTTGAGCAGATCACCCTGGAGTCGGAGCGGATCCGGCTCTTCCGGGAGTTCCTGCAGGTGCTGGAGGTGAGGCAGGGCTTCTCGTACTCTGGTCTGTCCCAGGCCCTTGAATTCCCTGGGCCAGGGACCTGTCCCCTTTCCCTGGTCTTAGAGTCCCTGGGATAGGCAGAAGGCCTTAGCCCTAGGAGGAAGGCAAACTCAGACTGCAGGCTGCAGGATCCTTCCTGGGGCTAATGTGGTGCCTTCTGCACCCCTCCCTCTGCCTCTGCCAGAGTGAATGCCAGCACCTCCACACCAAAGGCCGGAAACACGGCAAAAAGGGCAAGAAGCACCATCGCAAGCGTTCCCACTCCCCCTCGGTGAGTTGGCAGGTAGAAGGGAAGTGGGGTGAGGCCAGATTGTTTTGGGGAAATACACTTTTCGCATTCCCCCCCACCATTTCCTCCCTTGGAGGGAGATTTGAAGATTCCTTTGGCCCTGGATCCTCCTCTCTGTCCCCAATTCCCAGCCTTGAGGGCTTCTGGAGGCCAGAGAACCTCTGTGCTGGCATAGTGCTGAGGAGCTCAGTGTCTGCTCATCTGCCCAGGGCTCGGAGTCAGAAGAGGAGGAGCTGCCCCCACCATCTCTCCGGCCCCCCAAGCGGAGGCGGCGGAACCCCTCGGAGTCAGGCTCTGAGCCCTCTTCCTCACTTGATTCGGTTGAGAGTGGGGGTGCTGCCCTTGGAGGACGGGGCTCCCCATCCTCCCGCCTTCTCCTTGGATCAGGTGAGCAGTTGCTAGGATCTTGGCACCTGCACGAGTGTTGGGAGCAATGGGAAAGGCGGTGGTCTAGGGCAGGCCGGACCAGGGAGGGCCCGGTGACCCTGGCCTTCCTGAGGGAAGAGCGATGGGTAGGCCGAGCCTGTGGGAGAGCAGGAAGAAATGGAGAAGGGAGGAAAGCTGGACTCTTAAATCTATTTGGGCTTATGCCTCAGACCATGGGGTCCTGCCCCTATATAGACTAAAGGTGGAAATGGTGAAGGAACAGGAGGTTTTTCTGCTATGTGGCAGTTAAAAGTCCTGGAACTTATTGGGGGAAGTTTCCATTTCCAGATCATGGCCTTCGGAAAGCCAAGAAACCAAAAAAGAAAAATAAGAAGAGAAGACACAAGTCAGTGAGTAGAGAAGGAGCTTCTCCCCAGGTCCTGTTAGTTTGTGAGGCCTTTTCCACCCCGCCTCTTTCCCAGGAACTAAAGGGGCTCTGGGCTCTTACAGAACAGTCCCGAAAGTGAGACAGATCCTGAGGAGAAAGCTGGCAAGGAGAGCGACGAGAAAGAACAAGAACAGGACAAGGACAGGGAGCTCCGGCGGACAGAGCTTCCTAACCGCTCCCCGGGCTTTGGAATCAAGAAGGAGAAGGTGAGAGGCAAGCGTCCTGGCTCAGCCCTGGCCACATTCTGTCTCTGTCTCCATGGCTCTTGGTGGGTGGAGGCCTCGGGTCAGCTGTGCCTTTGCTCCAACAGACGGGCTGGGACACGTCAGAAAGTGAGCTGAGTGAGAGTGAGCTGGAAAGGCGCCGGCGGACACTCCTGCAGCAGCTGGATGATCACCAGTGACCTGACGGGCTGCTCTCTGTCCGGGTCTGTGTGAGGCTGTGGCTCCCAGTCACCCTCACTGTCCTCATCTGGTCTGTGTCCACTTTCCCTCCAGTCACCCCACCCCTGACTCGCCATTGTTGGTAACTGTTCAGGTTGCTCTTGGTGTTCAAGGGTCCGCCACTTCCGGACAACTAGTGCAGTCCTTGCCCTCAGCCCCAGACCAGAGATTGGTGGTATATGGTGTATGGGTGGGTGATGCCAGTAGATAAAATGAGCGAGAAGGGGTCTCCAAGGAGGAGGGCCAGGCTGGTGGACACAGCCCAGGGGCCAGAGGGCAGGGTCCTCACCCTCAAGCATCAGTGCCTGCTCCTGCCTGCCCTGGCCCTGGGGCTCTACCACTGCTTCCTCCAGCCCCGGGGCCCAGTGTACGTGTGTTTTGTTTTGTTTTTTAAATAATATTTATAACATGGCCAGCGGCTCTGTCTTCTCCATATGCTACTGGGACAGGTGGGCAGGTGTGCGGATGCCCAGCAGAGGGCACCAGTGTCTCAGGCAGTCTTGCCTCCTTTTGTGTGGAAGGAGCCCACCCAGCCTGGTTTCCCCTCCCCCAGGCTTCTGAACCTGCAGCCCCTGAAACAGATGCAGCTCCTCCCAGCCTTTCTCCTCCTGTGGCTCAGGTCAGGCTGATGGCCACCCCAGCCCTGCAAACTCAGAAAGAGGAAACAAAGTCAGGCCTGGTGCTTTAAGCCTTTGTTGAGAGGAAGGTCTGGGGTTTATGTACAAGAGAGGCAGGAGGTGGTACATATACAAAAAGGATTGGCTCCTACAATCTCTTCCAGGATCTGAGAAGGAACTGGCAGGACACTGAGCAATGGCTCAGCTAAGACCAACATGCTCGCCCATCCCCCAAAAACACCTAGTTGGGGAGAGGAGGTGAGGCTGCTGTCGGCACGTCCTGGGCTGGTACAGAGGAAACCCTTACCCTTCTGCCCACCTGAACAAGGACATAGCCAGCCTGGGCCGAAATGGGCCAAGGAATAAGGGCACTGAGCTTGGCATCTCTCCTGTCCCCTTATCACTAGGGCACACCTGGGTAGGGCCCAGCCCTGGCGGGTCTTACTCCTGGTAAGAGATGATCTAAGACTGGCAGGGGCGCAGGCTCCCTGAGCCTGGATACTTCTAGACCAGATATGACTGTGGGACTGGAAAAAGGAAGAAGAAAGAAGGGATAGTTGTTTTCTCCTTTCATTCCTCTGGGTTTTTGTCAGAGAGGGGCCTAGGTGCCCCTCTATAGATTAAAAGCTGGAAATGGTTTTCCCCAGCCCTGAGTTGAGCTTGGGTGACCTTTTAGGAAATGAAGGTAAAAACCTTGGGGGCAAAGTGCAGTACTGGAGGCACCCGGGAAGAGCCAGGCCCCTCCTGACCCAGTGCCCACAGTGCTGGCAGGCGAGGTCCAGCCTGGAAAGCTTGGGCAGGCGCTGGGCTGAGAGAGCAGCATCGCCTTCCACCGGGCTCTGGGCTGACGCCAAGGTTCCAGGTCCACTGGTTAGACTTGCAAGACTCTGAGGGTTGAAGTGCTTCTGCCCCCAAGAGGGTTTCAGTGGGGGCCCGGAGCCCGAGGGGGGCCACTGGGTGGTGCAGCACTCCTGGCCTGGTGGCGAGCAACAGTGGGCTGGTGATGGAGGCCTATGGGGAAGACAGAAGCCTGTGAACAGGCAGGGAGGCTAGGCAGGGAGCAGCCAGCCATGAGGGAGACAGCTTCAGGAGAAGACACGGAGCAGCGTAAAGAGAGGCTCTTGGGACTAGTCAGGGACTTGCTAGGGCCTTCAGCTTTAGAGAATGAGGTCAGGGATGACTAGAGGCCACTGGGTAGAAATGAGGTAGGAAGATGCAAGAGCCAGACACTGGGATGTCAAGGCACAGCAATCAAGGACACCAGATTGCCCCTGAGCAGAAGCTACTGCCAGAGCCCTTGTGAGGAGGCAACCCTGGGGGAAACAAGGATGAAGCATCCCCTGGCCCAAGAATGGGGCCTTTCTGCCTTGGCCTTCAGAAACCTCAGTATGGGCCTTGCTCCGGCATAGCTCTCAACTCTGGTCTGGCAACTCCCTACTCCTGGGGTCTTAGTCGAAGCCATTACAGCATTAGTGGGAGACCACACCCCTGGGGGCACATGCAGGGGACAAACCATGCTTCTCAACATGGGGCATGCAAGGAAAGAAGTGAAAGAAGAATGTGTTCCCATCACCAGAAGGATGCCAGAGGATGGTCCCAGTCATGCAAGGGGAGGTGCCTGCGGGGCCCCAGCAGGAGTCCTGGGAAACGGCCATGCAGAGGGGGCAGCTATGTTGCCCAGTACCTGACAGGGGCCCCAGCCCTGGGAGTTAACAGTTTGACTCATCATGGTGGGCTGCATCGCAGAAGAAGCGTGAGCCCCGCTTGGCGGTACGGGCCGTGAAGGGGACACTCTTCAGCACTGTGGCCCAGGAGAGAGACACAGTGGTCAGGCCCCATGGGGGTGCTGATGCGGCTGGGCCAGACCCAAGAGCCAGGCCCCCCGGGAGGGAAAAGGGCCCACCTGTGATGATGTCCTCGATGGTGCCGTCCTTCCCCTCGTAAACAGGCCGGTGCTCCTTGGCCTGGCGTCTCCTTAGCTCTGCAATGAGCTCCTGCTGCTGCCACTTGTTTCGCTGGGATGGGGTCTAGGGCCGAGCATTTTAAGAGGGAAGGGGTGGGGGAAAGAGGAAAGGGAGTCATCAGACCCTAACATGTGGCTGGTTCCTGCCTCAAGATGCAGTCTGAGGATGCCCCTGATGTGACTGCACAGCAGGCCCCACCCATGCCACTGCCCAGGAATCCCTTGCCCAAAGCTTCAACCCCCTTACTTGCGGCTCCATCTCGCTGTCCCTTTGGATTCTAGCCTTCTGGCCCTCTGGGTGGTCTGTCTGCTCCACCCACTCCTAATCCTTTGCCCTGCCCCTCCAGGCCCCAGCTCTTGGTCCCACCTACCTTGGCATCCAGTTTCTTGGCTTCCTGAGCCAGCTGCTTCTCCCGCATCACCTCCTCCTGCTTCTTGCGGGCTTCATTCTCTTGTTCTGCTTCCTGTGAGCCGTGGGGGTGGGGTGGGGTTAGGCTCACACGGGCTGAGAGGAGGAGCTAACGCTGAGAGTGGAGAGTGGGTGGCAGTGGGACCAACTAACCCTGGGTGGCCACCCGCTGCAGGGGCACTTCCTGTCCCAAACAATGACAGGAAGGGGCTGGGCCCCCACCCTGCCCACCAGTTCCCAGCTAAGAGGCCTGTGGCCAGCTTAGGTGGCTCCCTCCCCAGGACTCAGAGGAGACCGAAAAAAACCTAGCCTAAGCCCAGTCCACTCCCCCAGCCAGTTTTTTTCTTAGCCAGACTCTCAAAGCCTTTCTTGCTTACCTTGTAAGAACGAATGAATCGGACAAACACTGGGAAGAATACAGAAGGAGGTGTGGTCTTGGGACTCTCGCCAAAGTAGCGTACAACTGCATTGTAGGCCTCCTGGGGCAGAGGTGGGCAGAGGGTCAGCCTGGCTGGGAAGAAGCCCAGCTCCCACCCCAGGGACAGGAGGCCCCTCCGACACAGAGCTCAGGGCCAAAGGGAGGGAAAACAGCCCTGAGCCCCTGTGAGTGGAAAATGAACTTGGGGCTCCCAGAGCACCCTAAAATAAAGCATTTCTCCAAAAGGCAGCATCCTGTACCCCCAAGCCCTTCTTTTCCCCCCACACCCCTTGCTCCACCAGCTGCTTGAGAAAAGGCCTGATGCCAAGAACCAGAACTAAGGCCATCTAGAGGTGCCTGGTGCCGTGTCCCCGGCTGTTCCCACTGGCCTCCACCCTGTGCTTGCCTCAGCCGTCTTGGCGTCTCGCTGGAGCTTGTCCAGTTTGCCTTCATTGGTGCTGAGGAAGTTGCGGAGGACGCTGTTGTCATGTAGGCTGCACTCTCGCCGAATAAGCTCCATGCCCCGGCCCAGCTCCTTGACATCTAGCAGCACGTTCTCCAGGGATACTGTGGTCACCAGAGCCCTGGCTGAGGCCCGCCCAGGCCAGCATGTCCCTCGCCCAGGGCTACAGCAAACCCAGGCCCTCCACCTTGGCTTGAGAACTCAGGTTCTCAGCCCCCTGCTTCCTGAGCCACCCTTGCGGGCACAGAGATAGGCGCATGAAGCTATCTGGGCTCTCTGAGGGGCCAGCTTGACTCTTGAGCAGGAAAAGGAATAGAGGGTATGAGCTCATCACTCCACAGAATAAGGAAGCAAAGGAAGACAACACAGAGAGACCTCTGGTCTCCAAAATGTATCTGCCTCTGGCAGAAATAACAGCTACTCGATGCCTATACAGGGAGTGGGGAGTAGAGAACTGCTCCCCTTTCTGTTCCTGCTCCCACATACCTATCTGTGAAGGGCTGGGCCAGGCCTGGTGCATGGAGGAAGACTCCCTGTGGGGTAGCCCCTGCCCACGGCCCCAACGGAAAGCTTTGAAGTGGTCAGAAAGATTACAAAACCCAAGTGTTCCCTGTTCCCATAGCTTCCTGGGATTGTCCCAGGATGGACATGAGAGCAGGCTCGTCCGGCAGCCTCCCCTCACCTGCTGCAGCTTTCTCCACAAAGTGCAACTCATGCCAGAAGTTAGCCAGGTCTGGGTATTTCTCCTTCACCGTCAAGGCAATGAAATGCAGCAAGGTCATCTTCCGGTCAGTGGACTTGGTATCCAGCAGCTGGGAGTGGGGCAGGGAGCAGTGTGAGGGGGCTGAGCACCCTAGCCCTGCAGCCTCTGACCCTCAGGTTTCCTGGGCCCATGCAGCCCCACTGTCTCACCAGATCCAGGCTCTGGAGCTTGAAGCCATACACAGCTCCCCTCTTGCTGCTGTTCATGTAGTTGCCCAGTGCAAGGATGATCTGTCCAAAAGATGCAGGGGAGGCAGGTCAGGCCCACGCCTGAGGGGCTCCTGCATCCTCTCCATATGGCCCCAGGGCCCACCTAGCTCCTGGGAACCACCAGCGGCCCACCCACAACCTCTCCCCACCTCCAGCATCTGCTTCAGCTTCTGTGAGGACTTGACAGAGGCGGAGGCCGCAATGATGGCGTTGAGTTGCTGGAAGGAAAGATGAACCGCTGGGTAGCCCCAGGCTGCGATAGGGCCAAGTCTGGGAGGAGCTGGGAGGACTGGTGGGGCGGGTGAAGGGGGTGGCTGCCAAGGACCAGGGTGGGGGGTAGAGGCCGTACCGGTGTGAGCATCTGCAGGTTGTCCTGGAAGTTGCCCAGGAAGGCCATGCCAGCCATTCGCTGGGTCAGCCGCTCCACCTTGCTGAAGAGCAGCATGAAGCGGTCCTCGGCCGCCAGCTCCTCCAAGGGCTGCCGCTCCCGCTCGTACTGCCGCAGCAGCTTCACCTCGGCCTCTGTGGGCAGGAAGCGCATCAGGCATTCCACGAAGTCCACAGGTAGAGTCTGCAGGTCAAACCTGTGTAGGGGGAGGGACCACTTCAAGCCTCACATTTGCCCACTTATTCCCTCTTCCCTTTATGCTCCAGTTCCTAGAAGGTCTCTGGTGGGGGACAGGGGGTGTGCACGGGACAGAGGCAGAGGACCCCACTGTCTTTTCTGTTATAGTGCCAGCAACATCCTGGGAAATCATTCCACACTCCTGTCTGGAGACCCTTCAGTGTCTTCCCTCTGCACCCAGGGTGAAGTTAAAACACCTGAGCATGGCTTAGGAAGCCCAGCCTGCAGGACTCCTGTCCACGCTCCACCCTGTCTCTCCTACTCTCCTCCTTGCACTCAAGTCATATTCAATCGTCAGTACCCAGGCCACCGTGCTTCTCCCTCCAGGCCCTGAGCTGACTAACTCGTCCACTTCCTTCAGGTCCCGGTCGAGATAGCTCCTCCTCTGAGAAGCCTCTCATCACTAAGCCCAGCTTACGTGGCCCTCCCTGTTCTCCCAAAGCTGCCTGTACCTCCGCCATCTTGGTGGTTATCACTCACTACTATTGGAATGTTCCTACTAGACTGAGAGCTCCTTGAGTGACAGTCTGAGTCAAATCCCCAGCCCCTCACGGTGCCTGGCAAACAGCATGGACGTAGTAAGTTCTGGTCAAGCCAGTGAATGACTGAGGGGTGTGAGGCAGTTCTGTCAGATGCACTGCAGTCTAGGGAAGGCCAGGTTCCTAGGTGGAGCCTCACATGTGGATGGCCCTGCAGATCTCCTCGGCTGAGCGGCCAGCCTTGCGTAGGGTGATGGCCAGGTTCTTGGCACGATTGGCTTCCAACAGGGTCACCTTGCTGGCAGCCTTTTGCGCTGTCTTGTTTTTGGAGCAGATGAGGTCAAGGGCAGGGCCCTGGGCTTTTGTCTTGAACAGTTCTTCAAATTTGTCCAAGTCCAGGTCCTGGCAGGAGTAGAAGAGAAGGGAAAATGCTGTGGCCTCATACTACTAGAAGACCCCTTGGCAGGTCCCCATCCCTACCCCCTGCAGTGGCTCGGTTCAGGTTCACAGAGCTGGCCCTGGCCCCACCCTGAGACTGAGGGCTCTTCCAAGGCCAGGAGATCTGGCTTAAAGGGCAACCTGGTCTCCAGTCCCCAAAACACCCCCTCTGGATCCCAGGCCTTGTCACCTCCAAGATCTTCTCATCATCGAGTTCACTGAAGACAGTGCCACTGATCTGGTTGGGTTTCAGTGCTGTCCAGTTGAAGACGGGCAGCCGGAACTTGGTCTTGATAGGCTTCTTGATGCGAATGGCTAGTTTGGAGAGAAGATGGGTGAGGCAGGGGCCAAGAACACGCTCCTCCCTTCCCACCAGCCCTGCCCAAGGCACTGGAGACACTCACCTGACAGGCCCACTGTCAACACCACAGAAGGAGCAGCACCAGGGAGAGGTGGGGCTGGGGGACACTTGTCTGGGGAAAGAAGAGATGGCACCAGGGCCCAGGGGCTGAAAGACCCTTCAGAGGCTTCCCTCCCCTCTGCCTGCCCCACCAGTCCTTAAAGACTCAGGGAAGAAGGCTGCATGGACTCTGGTCAAGGTGCTCTAAGGAGTCCTAACTCTTACAGGGGCAGTTCTGGCTAGTCTCTAACCCCATTTCTCCTGCTACGGTCTAAGCCATCCCTTTGGCTGTCTTCAGAGGAATCAGAGAAGCATCTTCATGACCCTCCAAACAGACCACAGCTGCCCGTGGGCATCCCTCTAGTGGCTTAGCCTCCCTCAACCCTCCTTCACCTTGTTTTACCTCCTCCCAGCCCTTAAATGATGCTGCTTCCCAGCTTCTCCCCAAGGAAGACCCTGCTGACTAGGTTCTTGTTCTGGTCCTCACAATGGGGCTACCCCTCCTGCCTCCCCAGGTGTCCTGGTTACCTGGTAATGGAGGGGGTGGAGGTGGCAAGGGAGGAGCCGGCGGTGGAGGCAGAGGTAAGGCCGCCTCAGGAGGCGGGGCCGGGGCCAGGAGGTCCAGGTCGGAGGGTAGCATGGCCTCAGTCAGCTCTCCAGGGCCTACCCTGGCCAGAGTCTCGCCACCCACTGATTCCAGGCCCCGGGTACTTGGCTCCAAGTGGCATCGGCGCTGGAAGGCCTCTTCCTTCTCTTTTATGAGCCTCCGCAGGGTGTGCACCTGGTGGCTTGTGTTCTCATATGTCTCCTATCGGGCAGACAGCACCGTTAAGTGGGCTGAAGAGACAGCAGAGGTTGTCCTTGAGAGCAAGACTGAGCTAGAGGCTTTCCTACCCAAAGGTCTCTCAACTAGGGTCTTTGTGAGGGTACCCAGAGGCATGGAGTGGCAGAAATACAGGTGGGGGCACAGGCGAAGCTGGAAGGCCACAGAACAAAAGAGGCGAGCAGAAGAACCTGCCTGCATCGGCTGGACCCTGAGCTGTCCTTCCTCTCTGCTCCAGCCTTATCCGACTGCACAGGTCCTTCAGGGCCCAGGTCAAAGGCTGCCTCTGTGAAACGCTCCTTGATCTACCACCAGCCTGATAGAGCTGCTCTCTCACAGCCCTCTGTGCCTCGTTATTGCTTTAATTTCATTTGATCTTGTATAATTGCTAAACTGGAAATCCCCTATTGGCAGGGTCCCTGTCTTA
>JAQZBX010005751.1:25145-55444 GCA_029593785.1 Cabassous unicinctus
GTTAGGAACTCTGTCCCCCCAGATTACTTGGTACCTTGATGCTCTCTAGCTCCTTCTCCCGCTGCAGCAACTGCTTCTCTAGATCTGCCACCCGCATCATGTTCTCATTCTCTAGGTCCAGAAGTTTCTCTGTGAGCTGCAGGACAAGAAGGGCAGGTTCAGGGCTGGCACTCAGCACGGCCTGAATCCCAGCCTGGACCCCGGCCTGGCCCCTCTACCCTGGGCCCCAAACAGTTTGATCAGGTGGCTTTTTGATATGACTCCCGTGGGCCCAGGGTCTGACCAAGTGAAATGACAACAGATAGAAGGAAAATGGCCACATCCAGACTCCCTGAGCCTGAGGCTACCTCATACCCAGCCCTGTGTTCCAACCAGTGTGTGTTCCAATCTGTGGATGATGCAGGGGCCCAGGCCACAGCAAACTCTAGAGAGCCCCAGTGGGTTCTAAAGCGTCTCTGGGGCTCAGTCTGAAGGCAGGTGGCTCAGATGTCTCCAAGCTCCATTCATCCCCAACAATGGCTCTGGCAGGCAAAGGAAGACCACCTACATGGGACACATGCTCCTCCAGCTCCTCCACCTTCTCCAGGGCCACGTTCTTGGTCTCGGCATCCTCCAACAAGCCCCCCACGTCGAATACATTGTCCAGGTATGCCTGGATCTGCACCAGCAGCTTCTCGCTCTCTGTGTGTCTTGACTTCTGGGGAAGAGCAGAGAGAGGAGTAGTTGGGGAAGCAGGCATAGGTTCAGGGGACCCTCCTGAGAAAGTCTCAGTCCTCATCACCTTCCTCTTCCACTCCCTAGAGCATAAATCCCCGGGAGTTCCTACTGCTGGCCGTGAGTCCGAAGTCTTGCCTCCACGGAGCTGCCTGACTGGAGAGGCTTCTGCGGGAGGGCCCAGGTCTAGGCCCCAGAAGACAGGCGGGGTGCCAGGAGCACCCAGGCCTCGTGCTTGTTAAAGAAGCAGAACCACCTCTGTGCTACAGCTAAGCTGGTTCTCTACTTGCCAGCTCCTCACCCTGCAAGGACCCCAGCCCAGCTCACCTGCAGGAATTCCTCCAGCCCCAGCTTGGTAAACTCATACTGTAGGTGGACCCGGAAGTTCATATCCTCCACGGAGTGCACCACGATGTTGATGAACTGCATGCAGGCCACCTGGGGGTGAAGCAGTCCAGAGGGGCAGAGGCAGGGAGGGCAGAGGAGGGATCCGAGAGACAGGGAGAGGTGAGAACGACCACCATCATATGCAGCAAGAACAGATGGGTACAAGGAATGAACAACACCTTAAGTCTTTGGGGCGGGGGAGGGGGACAGTATTTTAACTTTAAGAATGTCAAGCAATGGTCAGCACATGAAGTTGAGTACATTATAAGCGAAATAGATGTCAATGAAGACACAGCTCTCTGATTTCCTTTGTACCCAGGGAATTCCTGAGACAACCCTACCTAGCTGAGGACCCTGGACCAGAGGGAAGAGCCTGGGAAAGGGAAGGCAACTCAGAAAGGATCCAAAACAGGGGCGACAAGGCCCCGGAAAAGGGGAAGAGGCGGTATATCTGAGACATGCAGTGATGTTGTCCTCAAGTTTCTAAAAGCTCTCTGAAGTGGGTGGGTAGATAAAGAGCCTTCACTGACGGCAGAGACTCATTCCGGGTTCTACACGGAATGTCAAAATACACTGCCGGCCTGGCCCTGTTCTCACTGCACTTGTGGCCCTGCTGGAAATGTGCCTGGCCCAGGCCCAGGCCCTCACCATGAAGTCGATGTTGCTGTCCTCGTTCCGGAAATACTCCATTAGCTTCTCAAAACGGTGCAGTTCCTTGCATACCTGAATAAGCAGACTTTATCAGTGATAGGATCTGCCCCATGCAGGACACAAGCTCCTAAGCCCTGGCTCCCAGAAATATTGGCAGCAAAGGGGCCGGTTCGGGCCAAGGTTAACCACAACTCTACCTATGAAATGGGCCAGTCGGGACCCTATAAAAGAAAACCTGGCCCTGGGCCCCAGCTCCCCGACCTGTGCCCTCAGGCTGGACTTCAGGTACCTCTCGGGCTAGGCCAAGAAGAAACACAGGGATCTGATGTTGCCTAGGGATTGAAGGAAGGAAGGAGGGAGGAAGGGAGCAAGGCCGTCCCTGAGGCAGGGGGCTGAGGTCCTAGTGGGGACATGGGAGGGGCCAGTGTGCTTTCAGGAAAGCCCCTTAGCTGAGAGGGGTCCAGAGGCTCCTTTGAGCCTCTGGGCTTCAAGAAGGAAGAGCCATTTCCTGGCGTGAACAATGGATGCTAGGGAAGAGGTCCAAAGAGGAAGAAGGGGTGGATCAGCAGCTGTGGCTTGATGTCGAGGAATCCTAAGTTCAAGCAGTTAGGGGTTCAGAGCCAGGCCCACAGGCTGGGAAACTTCCAAGTGGGAGCTCCCTGTGCCCTCACCAATAATGGCCAATAACCCAGGAGACATCCCCCCGTTGCCTTCTTTTCCTACTGCAAACACATCTACTTTGGGTTCTACCAGTGACTTTGCTGCATCAGAACCATCTGGGGAGTCTCTTAAAAAATACAGTCAGGCCTCCAGTAAGGCTGGTGGGAGGCCCAGGGATCTGTATTTTTAAGAAGCTCTCTAGGAGATGCTGATGCCTGGCTAGGTTAGGAACACTGGACAAAACCCCTCAGCTCTCTGAGGGCATCCTTAACTGGCCAATCAGGAGCTTTCCTGGCATAAGATCTGGTAAAAATGGGGCAGGTTGCTTAACCAAGTACTGGGATGTTAAAATCATTGGCGATTATAGGAAACGGTGCTTACCGAGCTGGCTTCTCAATGCCAGGTGGCTTCCCCTTGCCAGGTGGCTTCCCCCTACCCCCACCCCAAAACACCCACAAACACCTCCAACACAAACACACGTGAATGCAGGAAGCTGACCTCTTTGAAATTGTCAAAGGCAGCAAGAATGATTTCGTGACCTCCCCGCACCAAACACACAGCCGCCAGGAGCTCCAAGACCAGGGCTTTGGTCCTAAGAGGTGAAGGAGGAGGATTAGCACCCTAGCCCCACCCCGGCTCCCCATCCCAGACACCACACCTCACTGCCACACTGGCTGCGTCCCTTCAGTGGGTGGAGACAGCCCTGTGGTGAGGGGAAGGAAGGCTTCCTCCCTCGCTAAGCTGTGCAAACCAGAGGAGGGACGCTGCTTCCCCAGCAGAGGTGAAGGGGCCAAATGCAGGCTCTGACCCAGGCCACAGGACCCCAAGGCGAGGCAGGACTTATTATGAGAGATGAGTGGCGCCCAATCTCTAGCACTCTGGGCAAGGGGAAGGCGCTCACCTTGGATTCTTGTTGTTGAGACTGAGTGCAATCTCATTGACAGCGTGCGGGTGGGACATGACCAGGTTGAATCCATACTGCAAGAGGAAAGGACAGAAGGAGGGGGAGTCCTTGACGGTGGGGAAGGTGGACCCCAGCTGATCACCGTGACTGGGGGCCGCCAGCAAACCTCTTTTCCAAGCTGGTGCCCTCCTAGCGCTCCTGTTCCGGCAGATGCGGAGAAGAGGTAGCGTGCCTGTGGCTACTGCCGCCCCCTTACCTGATAGTTCATGATGGCTCTGAGGCAAAGGATACAGACGTGGACGTCATCCTTCTGGCTCACCAGGCGGGAGTTCTTCAGAGCCCTGCGCCCAGGGAGAGTGCTATACCTGGGGGAGAGGGGCCAGGCCATGAGGTGGGAGCTGAGGCTGCTGGGGTAGAGTCAGGATGGCAGCAGAAGAGGGGGAAAGAGGCCCTCGCACCAAGGGCCCAGAGGGACGGGGGCAGGGGCAGAGCCATCGGTCTGTTTTCATCTCCCTGGAATAGGCCTTTGTCAGTCATTACGGGATCCCAGCTTTATAATCGGTGCCCAAGCCACCCTTGAGATGGGTCCAGAGATGTACTCATTTGAGCCTTCCCTCCGCCCACTTCCAGGTACTGCAACTTCCACACATTCCTTGGGCCTACAGCATCTTGGCTCCCTTGATTTCTACATCCCAGAAAAGGCAGAGTGGATCCCCAAAGACTTAAGAAGGGCCAGGGGCTACATCTGGCTTTGCACCACCCCTCCATTCCCTCAATGATGTTTCA
Organism: Cabassous unicinctus; assembly: GCA_029593785.1. Lineage (NCBI taxonomy): Eukaryota > Metazoa > Chordata > Mammalia > Cingulata > Chlamyphoridae > Cabassous > Cabassous unicinctus. Next base: position 29,248 of record JAQZBX010005751.1, read on the forward strand.
TGAAAAAAGATGGAAGCACAAATGGGATCTGCTCGTGCATGACTAAGCAAATGTGACTAGACTGAGGACCAGTATCAGAGGGACAAAACCCAAAGGAGAGTAGGTAAAAAAAAATATGGTCACAGAAGAGCGAGACCAGAGAAAGGGCCACTGGGCCCAAAGGCAAGCCTCCCCTGGTAGGAAGGGGCTCTGAGAAGCCACCTGCTCCATCCACCTACCTCCAGGCATGAGGGCTCTTTAGACGCTGCAAACAAATGAACATGTTGCAGCCTTGGAGAGCAAAGGCTTAAAGAAAGAAGGACGAGAGGGAAAGGAAGGCAAGGGGCAGGCAGGCTGGGTGGGAGCTGGTCTCCAAGCAGCTGATGGAGCAGAGTGAAGAGCTAAGAGGGTAAGAGGACATGAAGGCAGGAGCTGGATCACCCAGGAGGGATGCGTGAGCTCAGGCCACTGCCGAGAGGCCTGGGAAGGACGGCAGAGTGAGAGTGAGGAGCGGAGGGGCCCCCGCAGGGGGGCGAGGAGAGGGGAAGGCTGGAACCCCAGGTGGGGTGGGCACAGCCGAGGACCGTGTACTTACCCAGGACAGATCGCTGGGCAGTCAAGGAGACAGAGAGGACAGACCAGAGACAGACTGGCAGGCAGAGGGCAAGAGAGTTGAGCCTGGAAGCGAGAGTGGTGGGAGAAGCATGAGCACTCGCCGCTGTTATCCAAGTTCTGGATTAGGGGCAAGGGTGGGAGGCAGGCAGGCAGAGCGAGAGCACACATACCGGAGCACAGACTGGCGCGCAGAGCGAGCGAGGCTGTTGGTGAAGGGGGCCGACAGGGCGCTGGGTGGCTGCAGGTCCTCGATGGACCTGCTCCAGGACCGGAGCTTGTCGAATGCACCATCGTCACCACTCTCCAGACCCTCAAAGTCAAACCTGGAGCGTGAGAGGACACACATGCGCACACACAGGCACGTACACAGGAGACATTCTGTGCCAAGCCCCCCGGCAAGCCCTCCCCCGCCCTGCAGGCCTCTAGGGCAACACAAAGCAAGGGCAGCAGGAAGAGGAAGCAGAACTGGGCAGCAGAGACCCAACCTTGGTTGGGACAGCCACCGACACAGGACAGGGCCAGAGTAGACATGGGCAGCAGCCGAGGAGATGGGGATGCTGATGCTGACGGAGCCCAGCTCCTCTGCTCCCCATCGGCTCGGTGACTCCACAGCCCGAAGGTCTCCTGGGAGCTGGGAGGCCTTCTGCACTCCCAGCCTTGCACCAACCATCTCAGAGGAGCTGTGGCTTCTGGGGGAGAATTTGCCCCGGGGAATGGATGGTGGGGAACACGCCACCTGCTGGTCTTGCCAGCTAGCGATGGCAGGGGACAGAAGGGCCTCTGAGTGTGCGAGGGAACCCAGTTGGTTCTGAATTGGGCTCAGGAGGGCAGGTCTGAGTGGAAGGAAATGGGGCTCCAAGCAAACCCAGAGAAGACAGTCTTCTAGTTCAGGAGGAACACCGTGGCCCCATCCTAGCACTGGGTTTAATGACCAGGTTTTCTGTGGCTCTAGCTACTTGAGGTTTCTAGATTTTTCTGGGATAGAGGCTTCTTGGTCTTCAACTTCCGTGGGGGAAGAAATCACACGTGGAGGGCTTGGACTGGGGTCCTGAAGTCTAGACCCTGCAGGAGTTGCGGCAGTCGCTGTTTGACACTCCCTCTCCTGGGACAGTGTGTGTCTCTCCCCATGAGCAGCTGGTGGGTGTGGCCAGGGCAAGGGGAACTGTGTCCACATCTCCACAGTGGGATACATCCCCTTGGAGAAACAAGCCCCACTCATCTTTCCTGTCTTCCTTCCCCTTACAGGCCACTAAGGACCGAGTGAACATCTCCCACAGGTTCTTCTTCCCAAGGGCTCTATTGCTGGGACACACACAGCCCCAGCGTCCAAAAGCACAGAGCAGGGGGCTTTCTGAAATAGGAAGCCGTATCTGTAGATGCCTGGGCGTTCCTAAGGAAGTGGGAGCAGGCTTTAGAGTCCTGCTGATGATGATCAGGAGGTGTTTAATAGGGCCCTCAGGCAGACATCCGAGGAACCCCCAGACAGGAAATAGCTTGCCAGAGCTTCCCTCCACCAATAATAATATTCCCTTGCAGTTTACAAATAAATGCCTTTACTCCACCTCCATTTGGCCTCACTCGCCCTTTTCTCTCATCCCTTCCCAAAACATACACACGTTCTCTTCCCTGTCTTCTCCCCACACTCCTCCCCGTCTTTCTTTCTTTTTGAAACAGAGTCAAAGATGCTGCCATGGACACTACAAAACTGAGGTCCCGATGTATTCTTGGTTTAAAGCGGCTAGGATCCGTTTGCTTTTCACCTGAGAGATAGGTTTATTTGGAAAAGTGATCTACATCTTTTTACTATAAAAGCTCTGAATTTAAAAAAAAAATCACCTCAGCAAATGTTTTTATTTCTATAAAAAGAGGAGCATTTAAAAGGGGGAGGAAGATTAGGAGGCCTGACTTGCACAGGGCGGGGAGTGGGTCACTCCTTGGTTTTAACAGGGAATGACTTGGAAGAAGTGACAGAGAGGCCAAACCTAGGAGGGGCATTGGTTGGAACCCCCTAAGGAAGTGAGACTGAAGACCGCTGAACAAAGGAGAACGGCCAAGGGGACAAGGTCAGTAATAAGAAAAGTGAAAGTCTCACTAGGGCTGAGTCCCAAGACTGAGGGGTTTCCCAGGACGTGGGACTTTTGATGCTAAAGCTGGGAGAGTCACAGACAAACTAGGATGATGAAATGACCCTAGGGCTGACTTAAGTCTTGGTCATAAATCTGAATGTGTTGGTCATCATATGAATTATCACTATATCCCTCTTTCCATATATTCAGGTAATTACGGTAGGGTATACCACCTTGAGCAACAGCGAACAATAAACAACTACCTACTACTAAGTGCTTTAAACCCACATTACTGCATCTAATCCTTACAACAACCCTGGAACTTGGATACCCTTTTATAGAAGAGCATATGAACTTGCCTGAGGTCACCCAGATAGTAAATGACAGAACTGAGACCCAAATCCAGTTCTGATTCCAAAGCCCTGGTTCCTCCCATTCCACCACACTGCCTTCCTGTCTGTCCCCAACCTGAAGGAGCTTCCTGAGTGCTCCATTTTTGGTACAGGTGAAAGATCATGTTCGCTGTATCTGGGATTCATCAACAACGACCTGCTACAACCTTATCACATCTGGAGACCCAAAGGAGCTTCCTGAAGACTCAACTCTCCAAAGGCAAGTGAATCCCATCAGGACATCTCTCCCAGAAGCCAGGGTGTTTCCTTCCATGGCTCACAGCCTTTGAGTTCTGATTCCAAGCTCCCAGTCCACATCTCTCCTCCTGTTTCCCAATGGATACCCTCTACTGCAGCCAACCAGCCTTCTTCACTGATCCCTCCACACCACTGCCTGGGCTACTCCCTCCCTTCCTTGGACTCCTGCTCCCATCATCACTGATGAAATCTCTCCCCTCCTCAGCAAATTAGAATGAGATTGTGTCCTCCCCCACTGGTCCCCCCACCTCAGACCCAGAGTGGAACTCACATGACAGAGCACTGGGCGAAGGACAGGTAATCCACCAACACGTCCAGGCCTTTGTTGTCATCGTTTAGAAACTCCCGTACCCACCTGGACAAAGGAAAAACAGTGGAGTAAGTGGACCAGTGAGGAGGAGGGGAAGGGGCTTTTAACCCAGCAGCACCTCCTTCCAGATTCCTCTGGAGCTTAGCACTAGGCTGGGCAGTTCCTGGAGATCAGAACCACAGCAGCCCCACCCATGGTCACATCACTGGCCTGGACCTCCCCTAAGGAGGGGAGCCAGGGATGGGGAAAAGGACAGGCCTTCCAATATCCCAACAGCACTTCGGCCAAACAAGCCTCCAGGTACTCTCTCCTCAAGGGCCAGGGCCCTGGCTCAACTGTTCCTCTGTATCCCTGGCATCTAGCGTGGGGCTAGGCACACTGTCCTTGCTCAGTGTTTGCTGGAAGAATTGGGGAGGTATCGAGAGTGTGTACCGCAAGCCCTGCAAAGCTGAGCTGGCGGCTGTGTGACAGGCCAGCAGGTCCCTAACTTGACCACAGCCTCAGTCAGGAGACAGGCAGGAAGAGCCACAGAGAGAGCGCTGGAACAGAGGCAGACTGGCCCAGGGGCTCTCCATGGAGCTCAAGGCAAGGTATTTGGGAAGCAGTGAGCCAAGAGGGCTGTGGGGGAGTTCTGGGTTTAGTCAGGGTGTGTTTGACAGAATGGAAAGAGGCTGAGGGAGAAGTCAGGAACTCAAGGAATTCCAAAATGACTATGACCACTCAAGTCAGGCCAAGGTCTTGGGCCCCTCTACCAGGGAGGCAGACAACAAGGTACTAAAGACAATATATCAGGGCATTTTCACCCTTCTTCCTCCAGTCCCTTTGGACTGAAATATTCCTGGAATGAAAGTCAAGAGCAAGTCCTGAGGGGACTGTTATATGACAGGCTCATCGAAAAGCAGAGATGTAAAATTCTCAGAATTAAACCCTTACTCTCCTAAGTGGTCTATTCCCCAGAAACATCTGGGGGTCTTTATAGGCCAGCCGCACCCAAACAGCCCTCCAAGTCAGCTTCTCCCCTGAGCTGGAGAACCCGCGCCATGTTTCCAACCACACCCCGAGCTATGGAGAGCAGGCTGGGCCCTGAAGCACCAGGCCTGGCTGAGACTTGGCAGCAGGTTCCAGCTGAAGCTGACTGACACCGGAGCTGCCTGAAGTTAGCTTCCTCTCTGGGGGCCGACAGGCCTCCCGTTTCCTGTCTGTCTGCTCTCCAGCTCCCCACCCCCTTCTCATTTCCTGTCTGAGTCTACACTGCTATTTTCGGGATCTTGACACTTTGTGGAGAGGTTAAAGGACACTTAGGCAAGGCAGAGAAACCAATACAAACCAGGGAGGGAGGAGTAAGCTGGAAAGGCTCTGGAATCCCACTTCCCACACTGCCTCAATCCAGGGCCCGAGGTCCCTCCGCCTGCCTCTGTACACCCAGCTCTGCAGGCCCTGAGCTGAGCAGGACCACAGCAGAGGCCTCCTCTCCCTACCCTGCCCAGGGCTGCTACTACCCTGGAGCATCCACACACCAGCCTTTCAGCTTGAAAAATCCTTCCTGCCCAGAAATCTGGGAAGGATCCTGGCCCTCCCACAAAACTCTACCCGGAGAAGCCACAGTTCAGATGACAGGAACTCCTAAAATGCCAGCCACTAAGCTGTTCCCTGGGAACCGAGGACCAGGTCCAGACCTCTAACTTGTGTACCAGCTGCCAAGAGGCCCCGAGGAGGCCCTGGGCCTGGGAACCGGGCTGCTCTGGCCCCAGCTCCTGGCCAGCGGCCAGAGGGGCAGGCACCAGGTAGAAGGGGCGGGCAGAGGGGACGTCCTGCTCTGTGGCTCTCTCCCGGGAAGAGCAGACCCCCACCCTGACTAAGCAGGACTTACTAAGGAAGACAGGGGAGGGCCTGAGAGGAAGGGAGCTGGGCTGGGGGGTAGGGGCTGCTCAGGGCGGCCATCTGTGTCATTCATGCCCTCAGGTGCAAGTGATGAGGAGGTCCTGCCAGTTCTTACTTCTGGGGAGACTTCACCAAATAAAGGTGGAGGCTCAGTCACACATCCCCGGAGGCTCAGCTTTTGACGTCTGGTTCCCAGATGAGGCATGGAAGCCATATGCCGGCCACCAGAGCACAGCACCGAGGCCAGGAACTGTCCCTTTCCTGTTCTCAGTGCCATTTCCCCTGTGACAGCTGCTGCTGCAGCTGGCTACATACAGGTGATCCCTGCCCTCTACAAGAGCCTGGGTAGGCTCGGCCTGGGGGTGGACGAGTGGGCAGCTGCCGTGAGCAGGAGGGGAAAGGCAGATGATGTCATCTGGCTCTTTCCACTGCTGCTCTCAGGAAGCCTGGGAGCCTAGAGCTGGCCCCTGCCCAGCGACCCGCACCCCACGCCTGACGCTCACTCTCCTAAGTTCTCAGCATTGGTGCCAGGCCCCTCTGGACAACCGTACCTCGCCACGGTTTTACATCGAGTGTCCTTCACTGTTGCACACACACTCGGTTTCTCACTTGGTTACATATACTCTAACCGGTGATGGCTTTGTAACACCGAGGCCAATGCCTTCTTTCATTCTATCTCATGCATTACCCTCTCTGCCTGTTCAGCAAGTCCTGAACTCAGAGGTTAGAAAAATAGGACTCACACAGTTCCTAGGGCCCTGTTGATGTGTTGGCAGCACTATGGCCAGTGAACACAGAAGACACTCAACTCCTGGCCACTAGTGCCTTAGATCTTCTCTCCTGGTGCTTTAGGAAGGCTCTTCTCAGGAATTAGAATGGAATCCCAAACAAGCAAACCATCCTTCTGCACACGATGCGTCTAGGAACTAGGACTCACCTACCCAGTACAGTAGGTTCCTCCCACCCCCAGCCTTCTCTGGGCATCACTTGGCCCAGCCCCAGGACCCAAGCTACAGGAAGACTCCAGTCTGGGCTGCTATGGGAATGTCTTCTATTCAGAGCCAAGGCTTAGGACCCCAGGAGAGGCCCCACGCCTGCCAGCAGCATCCAGTCTAGCAGCTGGCAGAGCTGATATGGAGAATAGTCAGAAAATGACCAGTGTGAAGCTCTGGAAAGTCAAAAGCCATTCAAGGGGTAACTCTACCCATGGCAGGGAGGAGAAATGGACAAACCATCCTTGGAGGACACCAGATCCTACACGGCCAGGCAATGAATGGCTCAGGGCCTGGTAAAGAGGCTCTGACGGCCAATTCTGACTCACCCAATATGGTTGGTACGAAGTGAGATCTCCAGCTCCCTTAGTACTTTTGTTGACTCTTGCACTCTCCTCCTGAACTTCTGTGAACAGTGAATTTTCTGTCACTGATGGAGGCTCCCAATCCAACTTTACAGTACAAACACAAGGGGTAGCAAAGGATAGAGAAGGGGTACAAAAGGGCTGGCATGGACCTTCCCTCCATTCCTAGCCAAACACTCCAGGCCAGGGCCTCAGGACCCAGGAATTCAATTCCCATTGCTCAGAAAAAGATGTCCCACCCCCAAGCCAAAGGGTTTCCCTGAAACTCCGCAGGATGATAAAGGGCAGCAAAGCAGGGCCTCCCAGCCTCACTTCACCTTTCGAGTTACACTGGGGTCCAAGAAGCTCTGGAGTTTCTGAATGTAAGTGTGGGGAGGATTCTTCACCTGGAATCGTTCCTGGAAGGGAAACATGCGTTATGTGTTCACACAGACACCCAGAGTGGTGAGGACGGCATTTGGAAAGCAGAGCTCCCAGAGTATTCAAGGTGAGCAGACTCAGCCCTCCAAAGTTGCGACCTGGCCTTTATCATCGTCCGAGCCATAGGCTCCCTCCCTGACTTCCCCTCGTTATGTGATTCACTGCTTGGACAACTGATGAAGGGGGGGATCCAGGAAGGGGCGGGCCAAGGGGAGGGGAGCTTGGCTTTGCAGAATCCAAGCCACCTCAGTCCTGAAACCTACAGCTGGGACTGGACTGGCTGTGCAGTGCTAACACAATTCAAGGCTGCAAATACATTCTCTGCTTCTTGCCTAGCCCCTGGGTCCCAACAACCCAAAGTAACCTCAGCTACCTAAGGCTGCTTTCCCTCTACCCCCTTCTACACAGGGCACAGGACCATGGCTCCCCCAGGGCTGGGTGGAATTTCAGGCTTCAGAGATCGCTTGGCCCAACCCCCTCATCTAAGCCAAGAGGAAACTCATGGCAAACCCTCAAGCCTCCTGGTCCTATAAGGGCCCTACAATTGAGCTATCTGAAAAGTTAGGGTGGAGGAGGCTGGGAAAGGTCCAGGAGAATGGTGAAATGTTAGGAAATAGAACCTAAAAACAAAATGAAAATTAAAGAAAATTTTGAGAAAGAACTGAAATTATGTGACCAGGAAAAAGATCAAGAGATTATAAATTAAAGAACTTCGATACCAAAGAGCTACTATTCTCCAAACCCCAAGCAGTGGTTCACCAGCTCCTCTTGGTGCAGAACACAAGTGTGCCTTCATTGGAGAAGAGACTTAGACTAGGGTCCCAGAGGCATAATCCCCAGCTCTGGTCAAGCAGTATCCCCAAGGCCGTGGGCCGTTAGGGTTCAAACAGATGGAGACTGCCTGCCTCAGCCTGGTCCTAGTTCCACTTGCCAGGGTCAGGCAAGTTACTGGGCTTTCGAGTCTTCATCTGTAAGATGTAACCATCAGTGCCTCCCTCAGGGTTTTTGTGAGGATTAAATGAGATATTTCAGTATATATAAAGTGGTGGGTCCATAATAGGCACTCAGTAAATGTTAGCTACTATTATTTTGTTTAGAGCTTGAAAAGAAGTAAAAAATAATGGTTCATGATAAAGCTCCATGGCCAAGTGCTGAAAGAATGCAGGATGTCCTGTGATCTTTCAACTTGTGACCTTCAAATGCTCGCTGCAGAGAGAGCAAGGCTGTGGGTGTTAGAAGGTCTTGATTCTCAGCTAAATAATGATCTCTATATTCTCTTCCAGCCCCTACCCTATTCATTTAGGAAGGGCTTCTAGTCTTTGACTGTTCTGAGGGCTGGGAATAGGAGACTAGGGGACTGGGGCTTCTCATTCCTAGAGGCCTGTAAATAATGAGAAAAGTCCTGCTATTTACCGGGGCCGGGGCAGAGTCAGAGATAAACGGTCCTTTGGAGTCCTTGCCAGGCATAGCCCTAACTCTGGGAAAGGCAGAAACAGGCTCTGCTGGGAAAACCTCCAAACTCCTCCGCAGCTGACTCTCTGACCCAGACCTACATAAACCACCTTCAGGCCATTGCCCAGTGGGAAGAAATCAAAGTTGCTTTCTGTGGGAGCCAGAGGGGAACTTGGCCTACCAGCCCTGTATCTGTTAGGAGAGTCCTCCTGGAACAAAAAGTGAGCACGGAGCGAAGCTGTGCCAGGAAGTGCCCTGCACAGTGACAGCCCAGGCCAGGATTCTTCAAGGGACCCCAGGGCTGGCCCTGCTGCCTTGTCCAGCCTAAGACCTAACTCCCACCTCCCTGGCCTTCCCCAAACCCTGTACCTGGTCACAGATCAGATCCCACTTCTTCTCGTTGTCATACTGCCGCAGGAGCCGAGCCTTGTCGGGAGGCAGGTTCATGGAGCTCTGAAGAGAGAACCTGAGTCAAAAGGCCTGAACGCCCCAACCTGGAGGGGAGAAAGGCTAGGTGTGCACAGACCTTTTTCCCCTGGGCCCTCACGCTTCACCCTGAGGCCCTACGGCTGATGAGGAATGCTCAGAGAGGTGGGATAATCATTCTGCCTCCCTTCACATTCAGTTGAGTTTGGTTGAACAACATTTCCACACCATGGTTTTGGAATCAATTTACTGAGTCAAGATCATTGTACATGAAAATGAACCGGTTAAAACAGAAAAGAATAGGATAGAAAATGACAGAGTTCATTACAAGTAGTAAGGATAAACGTTTCATGAAACTTTTGTTTCTTTTACTATACACACACATGCACACACACATATATATACTATATTTATACTTTTTTTACTATATAGGTATACATACCCAGGCCATGCTGTAAAATGTATTTCTTAACATGGAATATGTCAAGAGCTTGAAAGCCACCAGTTTAAAGCCCCAACTTTCAATCTGCTTCTCCCCATGGCCTGAGAGATGGGTGACCTTCCTGCACCATGCACACACCTCCACGCGTGAATCCTGAGCCACCCACTGTACAGTTGCTACAACTCCATCCCCCCTTTGACTATATCAGGATGTAAGTGAATGAGAAGGACAGTGTCTTAAAAATAACTGCTCAAATTTTCTTTAGGAAATAATTTGCAAAATTTCAGTACTTTAAGGAAATTACTTTACGGCACATCTCCCAATTAAATAAGACATAGCCAAGGGTCCTGAACCCTTGTTGAGACACTGTAATGTAGACTCTAGAAGGACAGGCCAGGAATCAGGCTATTTTGTTCACTACTGTTTGCTGAATAAGTGAATAAAGGTGTGAATGAATGAAGCCGGAGGCATCCGTGGACCAGCCCTGGCCCTGCCAGGAGCCACAGCTTGCCCTCCTTGATCTCCCTCCAGCTAAGCCTTCTTCTAGCCAGTCGGCACCTTTGTTCCAAGCCACAGCCCTTGCCTCTAAAGCAGGGGTTCTTAACCAGGAGTCCACGTGGAAAGATTTCAGGGGGTCCATGAGCTTGAATTGAAAAAAATCAACTTATTACCTTTATTTTCTCTGCCCTCCGATGTTGAGTGTCATAAAACTATCTGCCACTACATTCTGAGAAGGGGTCCGTGGTTGTCACCTGACTGGCAAAGGGGTCTATGGAACAAAAAAGGTTAAGGACACCTGCTCTAAAGGCAGTGTGACACTTGAATCAGATCCCTAGCCCCACTACCCGTGGCCCTTACATACTCCTGGATCAAATATGATCTTGCTTGAAGTATCACAGCCAAAGGACGATCCACAAACTCTCAGCCTCATCATTCTCTTGAGGACACGAACTGTGTGCAGCCAGGGTCCCGAAGAAGTCACACAGGCCCTGCATTATCCCAGAAGCAGAAGTATTCTGGGAGGGTTTCCTCCACTGTCTAAGGAACTGGAGGGAAATCCTTAAACGTCATTGATTTCTGCTGTCCTTACCCATTTTATCATGCATTTATCTATAACATACTATGAAACCGGTTGTATGTTCATATGGCCCTTAAAGGACTGTGTCTATTCTTTTTTTAAGATTTATTTTATTTATTTATTTCTCCACACCCCCTTGTTGTTTGCACTTGCTGTGTCTGTTCGTCTTCCTTGTTTCTTTAGGTGGCACCGGGAGCTGAACCCAGGACCTCTGATGTGGGAGGGAGGGGCCTAATCGCTTCAGCCACCTCCGCTCCCTAACTGTGTCTATTCTTAACGTCTCCAACCCTCTACACATCTAACACTGTGACATGCACCTAGTGAAGAGTAGTTGATGGTAAACCATGGTTAAAACCTCCTAGTTCCGAGCCACGGGCCCAGCTACTGGCTGCAAACAGGGTCATCATGGCTCAAAAAAGGAAGTAGGGATGGGGTCTCTGGTCAGAACTTAGAAATGGATGAACTTAGGAATACAGAGGTGAGGTGGGGAAGAGAAGACGAGATGGGAAGAGATCACCACACCACACTTCTCCCCATGGTTTCTGCTGCCTCAAGAATCTGCCCGAACCTGCAGCCAGAAAGAGGGCCTAACCGAATCCTCCCCACTGCCGATGCAGGAGGGATGGCGGGATGCGCAAATACAACCCTGGAATGTGGAAGTGGTTCCAGAGGGGATCACACTTTCCTAAGGGCCAATCTGAACCTATGTGAGTGGACAGCAGGACAGGAGCAGGAGGCCTCGACAAAACCGATCAAAGGCGGGCTCAGAGCAAGGTCTCCAGCCTCACCAGGGCCGGGCTGCCGCCCGCTGGACCCAACACAGAACTGATCCGAAACTGTCCTCAGGCTGGTCCCACCCAGGCAGCACATCACCGTCTCCCCTGAAAGAAAGTGGGTGTGAGGGGGAAGTGGGGAGTCTGTCGCTACTGCGGTGGAAATCACATCCTGTCTACACCAGCTTCCTCCCCCAGGCACCTCACTGTCATCTGCTGCGGTCTCACACTTCCCCCAGGTGACCTGGTAAGGAAGCATGCAGCCCCCTTCAAAGACAGAGCAAACTCACCCCCTTTGGGAGCCCTAGCCTAACGGCATGGAGGAGGCACATCAGGGACCTGGTCAAACTTTAGCTCCTCAGGAAAGATGGACACATACAGCCCTCTCAACGGGGTAAGGAAATGGGTGACAGAAGCCTGAATCAGCTCTGAGCACATGCCCACATCCTCCTGTCAGAGCTCTGATTTGCGACCATGATCCCATTCCTCTCTTCAGGCTGAAGTGTGATGGCAAAGGAAGTGGGTTCAGGGGATTCCCCAGCATTCTCCCAAGAAGTAGGAGCCGCCAGCCAAGGGGGCAGGCCCAGGGCCTGGCCAGGGCAGTTCTCTCTCTGCCTGGACAAGGGCGTTATAGCTCCGGCCTCCATCTGATGAGGTGCATAAGTTCAGCCGGGCTTCAAGGTCCTGAGGAAGCTGCTCTGCCCTTAGGAAAGGAGACTTCCCGGGTTCCTCGGACAGCCAGGGAGCAAACCTGGCTCAGTTCCACTCTCAGTTGACGGTTTGCTCTCCCTGACATTCTCTTCAGTAGTTCTAGCTGACCACAGAGACTGGGCTCTCGAAAGGCAAAAGCTGAGACCCTTGCTGAAGAAAGCGGAGGTGGCAGTCTGGGGGAGGAGAGGGCACTGAATGTGGGGTGGAGTCAGAGGGCCCAAGATCCACTTTGAGCTCTTCTGAGTTATGAAACCTTCAGTGAACTCATCCAGAGAATGGAGATAATCTCACTACTTTCAACTTTTAAGAGGATTAAATAATAAATGATGTCAGTATGTTTCTGGAGACTGTGGGTGTTCAACACAGTTCGTTCTCCTTCCTCCTGAAAATCTTGTCGTGTCCTGACGTCCCAGGAACCTGCCCTCTTGCTTTTAGGTTGTCACCCTCCTTTTAAGAAGCAACTGCTTTGTACGACTCTGACTACAGAGCAACGTTTTAGCCCTTCTTTGATCCTTCGCTGGTTTCCTCTAAGACTAGGTGGCAATTTAAATACCACCATCCTTGGGGAGGTGTGAGGGACAGACCCCAAGGAGGGAGTATGGGAGACAAGGCATGGCCAAGAGTCAGAACAGGAGATGGGAGGAGAAGGAAAGATAAACTGGAAATGACACTGAGACTGACTCCTAAATCAGAGGGAAACAACAAGAAGTCTAGTAATAAAAAACTGTAACAGGAAGAAGCAGAAAGGGGTGGATCGGATGCTTTTCCAGCAAGGCTGCCAGTTCAAGGCCAGACCCACCCTCCCTACTTGACAGCCAGCCCCCTCCTGGGTTCTGTGGGAGCAAGGGCCAGTCCCTCCAGCAGGTTTCCTTGCTCCCCACCCTGACCCCCTGCCAGGCCTGGGAAAGCCAAAGGAGAAGGGAGGTGGCTCTGGTCGCAGAGGTGCCCTTCTCTTTCCTGTGCTGCTCCCCCAGCCCAGGGAGCCCCTCCTCATTTCCTTCCCCCTGCAGGGGAAGGAAATGCAGGCAGGGTTTGGAGTTTCCTTCAGAGCAGTGGTCCCTGCTCTGGGACTCGCCCCTGATTCGGCCAGTCTTCTTGGCCAGGCCTGGGGAAAACCCAGCAAACAGAAATAGGAACCACCAAAAATTCCCAACCGTTTCTGTTGGTCAATCATGATAAATCTTAGGTAGAGACAAAAATGGCATAGTTCCTCTGAGAGATACCTGCAACTTCCCTGAGAAGGAGATTCTAGAGGCTTTAAGGTAGGCCAGGGGGTTGGTTTATTCTGAGCAAATACAGAATGTGAGTGGGTGGTTGTACTCCTGTTTTCCCTCTCAGACCCGCCTTCCCACTGAGTCTCCTATGGCCGACAGTCCCCCCAAATGCAGGAGCCACAGCCCCTGCCTCAGCCCATGGTGGGGGAGTGGGGAGCCCTGGGGAGCTGAATCTAGAACTGCCAGGGATGAATGAGGCACTGTCCTGGGCACCACCTGCTTCTCAGCATGCTGCTGAGCCCTTAGGCCACAGCTGTCACCAAGACCTCTCTGGCACAGAGAGCAGAGATCAGCCCATTGCACAGATGAACACAGAGGAAGTCATGAGGAGGCAAAAAGCTGGGGAGTACCAAGGAGTGCTGGAGGAGGAGCCGTGTTCCTGTGTTCCCACCCAGGATCCCCTCGCAGACCAAGACGCCAACAACGAAGCAGACACCTCAAGGCACAAGGCCCATCCCCGGCCACCGAGCAGGGAGCGCCTTAGGAACGGCCTGGCCTGCCCTCCACGTGTCTCTCCTGGTGGGCAGCAGGCACAGCTGTGGCCAGCTGGGCACTGCTCCCGAAGGGCAGAAGCCCAAGGAGGAGGGAGGTGCCAGCTCCTGCTGCCTTGGCTCCCTCAGCGGCCACAGTCAGCGGTGCCGCAGTAGCAGCTCCCAGACAATGAGAGTTATTTTCAGCCAGCGCTTTAACACAAGCCAGCTGGCCAGTGTGCAGGGCCGGAGGCCCCCTCCACCCAGCCTGCCCAGACGGCAGGCAGGCCCAGCCCGCTGCCTACGCCGCCGCCTCTGCGTCACTGTTTATCTCCTTGTTTCAGCACAACTCCTCCTAACTCCCTCCAAAACTGCAATCTTGTCAAAAGGAAACAAAATATCAGAGCTTGTTCAAAGGTTCAAGAGCTCAAATTAAAAAAGGTCCAGGCATGGGAAGCACCACAGCCCCTCCAAACACCCACACTCTCCCCCAGGCCCTGACTGGCTGGGGTTGGGGAGGAAAGGGTACCCGCCGATGGCCAGATCGCACTGCAGTCCCCACCGACCATGGCCAAGCCCGGCTTTGCTGCCAACCTGGGGAGATGAAGCTCAAGACGGCTCTCCTCACCCACCTCCCTCTCAGCCTCCTCTCCAGGACACGGGTTTGTAGACGATAACTTGAGACAGCCTGGAACGAGCCTGAATCAACTGTGAAAGGTTCTGAGAGAACTGAATCCCACGGCAGAAAGGAAATCACAGGAGCAGCCAACGACACTTGGCTGGAGGGAGAGGTAGCCCCCCTTGCTAGGGGGAGGGGGCAGTAAACACTTCAACCAGGCCCCTACATACCAAAGAGCTCAAAACGACGAAGGGGCAGAAGATAGCAGTTGCCCCCCTGTACTCTAGGCTTCCAGCCCTGGATCTGCCAAACCCCACAGCCTCTGCACCCTGGCAACCCCACTGACCCTCATCTCCTTCCAAACACAGCCTCATGTCCAGGAGCAGACGCAACACAACTGCAGCACTGCGGCCACAGAGTTTTCTCCAGGTCTGAGCTGCCCTATTAGATTTATGGGAAAGTTGCCAAGGTACCTCATGACAAAAGGCATCAGAAAAGCGGGTGCTCCTTGACTTAAGTGTTAGGGCTCAGGGCTGGCTCTTTGGTTTTGTTTCGTTGAAGCGATCACTTTGGGGATGAGCTGCCAGGGAAAAGCCAGCTCCATAGGCTCAGAACCCATGTCTGGAGAATGTGCTTCTGTGGTCACTGATGACTCTATAACCAGAAATGACTTGCTGAGCAGTTACAGGCCAAGTCCCTGCGCAGCCCAGAGGAAAAAGAAATGGATTCACCAGATGTCTCAGGCTGAGCTCTGTCAGGTGAAGGAGAGGGTCCTAGAAGGCCAGCATAAATCAAACAAAGGGACAGCTTATTTTCCAAATACAGCTCCACCCCTGAGCCCTCTTCTTCACCAGGGAGGCTCCTCCATGGATCCTGGGAAGACGAAGGAAGCTGGCCAGGTCTCTATTGCCAGCAAAGCCCCCAGCTCACCTTTGACATGAGGTAACCTCTGCAGGGGTCCCCCCAGAACCTGGCTGAGGATACTCCCTTCTGGCCTACCCAGTCAAGAAGCACACACCCTAAGAACTCTTTCAGCTCTTCCCGACCGATCCCCCGGCCCTAGCTGAAAAGCCACTACCACGGCAACTTGATCTGTCTGCTGGCTCCTCAGCCCCTCCTCGCGGTTAGCCAGACCCACGCACTCCCCAGTTACGCAGAACGGAAACTATTCCAAAGCCAAGGCGTCCTGGGGCAGAGCCACCCAAGGTCCTCCCCTCTCCTCATTAGCGCCTGCCCTCCCGCCTGGGGAGTCCTAATAGGCAGGGCTACCTCCTAGAAGACACAGTGCTTCTGGGGCCATATCCCTCAAAGGCGTTTCCCTCTCCCCACATCACAGATTCATGAGGCCCAGTGAGTGTCCCTCCCATTGTCTCTCACCCATACCCTTCTTTCCATCCATACTGTCACCAACTGGGTGGGCCCTTATTGTCCAATCCTGGCCCTCTGTGATAACCTGGCTGGCAGCCCTACTTCCAGCCCTTCCCGCCCCCTCCCTCTGCATACAGATCAAACTTCTAAGCATATAAATCATGTCTCTTCTTGGTTCAGAAATATTATCTGACTTTATCGCTTATACAAGAAAACCTGTGCTCCTTGGCCTTCTGCTCTTAGCATTGTAAAATTGGAAATAACTTCAGAGGCAAGATTCTCCCGTCTGGCACAAGCATCTCTGAGCAGCTTT
This sequence comes from Cabassous unicinctus, assembly GCA_029593785.1. Taxonomy (NCBI): domain Eukaryota; kingdom Metazoa; phylum Chordata; class Mammalia; order Cingulata; family Chlamyphoridae; genus Cabassous; species Cabassous unicinctus. Next base: position 45,452 of record JAQZBX010005751.1, read on the forward strand.
ATCCTCTCTCACTCCAGATTCTCTCTCCTGGAACAGCAACTCTTGCCACTCCCTGACCCCGGATTTGCTTGCAACTGGTGTTTCCCCAATCTTCCGAATCCCCACCTATTACTACCTGACTAAAACCCCAAGAGCTCTGTGACCACCCAACCTAAAGTAATCAGCCTCTCCTTAGAGCTCCAAAGCATAACCGTATGAGGAGAATGATATCGGCAAAGACCTGCTTGTTATCCCTCAATCACTTCTTCTCGTCTTCATTAGTAACGAACCTCCAGTGTTCAGTTGAGCTCTAGAAAGCCCAGAATTAAGACATTTCCCAGCTTCCCCTGCATTCAGGTGTAGTTATGTGACCATGTGGGATGTAAGCAGAAGTGGTATATACAGCTTCTGAGAAGTATCATTAAAGGGAGTGTACCCTTCTTTTCTCCTGCTTCCAGATGATTAGAATGCAGAGGTAATGTCTAAAACTTCAGCAGCTATTCTGGACCATTAGGTGATGTTGAGAAATGAAACTGACATAGGATAAAGCAACAAGAGAGAAAATATCTGGTCACTGACACCATGGGCCTTTAGCACATATTAAATGTGTACCATACAGTGTCTGGTATTGTTAGTTATATTTTTGTGTGTTTCTTCTACTCCCAACTACAACATAAACTTCTTGATGGCAGGGGTAGTGTCTTTATCCTTCTTTGCATCATAAATAGATGCTTAATAAATGACTGATTGATCCTTCTATCACCTCTCCGACCACCAAGTACCTTGTTGCACTCCCTGGTTATTTTCAGAAGGGGGGGATTCTCTAACTTCTCACCATTGTTCTTGCTATTTCTGGGCTCTCTCTCTCCTATAATCTGCCCCATCTGCTACAGTCCAAATCACTTTCTTTATATTGTTGCTTCTCCCTCAGCAAACTCTCACTTCTCATTCTGTTTCAACTCTGTCCTTCAGTTCATGCCATAACTTGAAGCCACCCCCCTGCCCATCCCTTCTCTTTAACTAGACTCATCTTCTTACATCCTGCTAGACCACAGGCTCCCTGAGCTTGCTCAATAAAGATTGGGTGAACTGACTCTCCCCAGGCAAATACTTCTCCTCCAGTCCCTAAGTTTTCTACTCTATTATGCCCAAGAGAGATCACCTCCTTTCCAACTGCCAGTCATGCCCCTGTCTAATTCCCAACAGGTGCCAACAGGTGAAATCCTACCTTCTCTAGCAAATCTTTCATAAGCGGAAAGTGTTAAGATCCCCCCCCAATGTCTCCACATATTTAATAATGCCTTTAGAATCTCAGAGTTGTGACTTAAGGCTAACGTTTACTCCCCTTTTCTTGGATATACAAATCTCAGTGACACTCCTAGCAGCGCTTATACACTGCAATGATTAAAGCACTAACTGCAGAGCCACACTACATAGGTTTGAATCCTGGCTCTACCACTTACTAGTTGTGTGGCTTTGGGAAAATTATTTAATCCCTGTGAGCCTCAGTTTTCCTCATCGGTAAAATGGAGGTAAAAATTGTATGTTCTTTACAGGGTTGCTGTGATGATTAAATAAATCAATATATGTAAAGCATTTAAAATCAGAACCTATGTAGTAAATGTTACACATGATGTTAACTATCTTTTTTGTGTGGGGTTGTAATTCAATATTTAATGGGAAACAACTATATACTAAGCACTAAGCTAGGAGCTGGGGATATAAAAATAAATAGAGCAGGAGCAGATGTAGCTCAAGTGGTTGAGCACCTGCTTCCCACGTATGAGATCTCGGGTTCAATCTCTAGTACCTCCTAAAAACAAAACAAACAAACGAGAAAAACAACTTTCATTGGGGAACAGATGTAGCTCAGTGGTTGAGCACCTGTTTCCCATGTATAAGGTCCTGAGTTCAATGCCCAGTACCTCCTAAAATAAATAAATAAATAAGACATGATCCCTACATTCAGGAAGTTTATATCCAGAAGGCAAGATAGACAGGCAAACCAGGGGTGGCTGTAGAAAACACTGCAGGCACAGAGGCACTGTGAGATCCTAGGGAGGGAACTGCTAATTGGACCGAGGAATCAACTGAGAAATGTTATCAGGACATAGTCTTAAATCTCAAGCAGGAGGGAGTCAGGCAAGAGAATAGGCAAAGATGGTGCTATTCTAGGCAAGGCGACAGCATTTGTAAATATGGAGAAGCATAAAGCACCATAAAAAACCCAGGAGTATGCAAATAATTTGCTGTAATGGAATGCATGTAGGGAAATTACAGCAGGTAGGGATAGCTAGATGACCAAGGGTCTTGTGGGCTACAGTGAGCAGGTGGGCATGAGCTGAATATTAATGATGATAAAACTATTAAAATGAAAATAGTAATGATGACAAAAGCTAACATTAATTTACAGAGCTGTGATAAGCACTAGACATGAATTATCTCGTTTAATTCTCACAACAACCCTATGACATAGAGACTATTATTAGCCCTATTTTAGAGATGAGTAAAAATTAAAAAAAAAAATTTTTAAAGGCATGGGAAGGCTGTATAATTCGCCCAAGGTCACATAGTAAATACATGGCAGAGCTGAGATTTGAACTCCACCTGACCCAAAGCCTGAGCTTACAACCACCATGCAACGCCAGCTCTGAGACAATGAATTGCACTAGCCCTTCCTTTTACGTTTCCAAATTATATCCATCCTTCAGAACCGACCCTTCCTCATGAAACCTGTCCCCAAACAAGCCCAGACCTCTGCACACTCCTTCCTCTGAACTTCTGCAGGGTTTCCTGCCTGTATCTCTCATTGGCGGTCACACTCAATCATTCCTTCAACAACATTAATGTCTTCTATGTTTCACGCACTGTGCCAATGGTCAGACCTGTTCTGCCTCTGACAACTTTTGTGTTTTCACAAGGAAAGGGGAAATTACAGCTTATAAACATCTGCTCTGGGCCAGGCACTGTGCTAGACCCTTTAATTACAAGATTTCACAGGAAAAAAAAAACACTTATTGTTTTTCACCTTTCACATTTGTGTATTATTTCCTGAACTACACTGTAAGCTCCTTGAGGACGTGTATTTTGCCTTGAACACATTCAGTCCTAGACAAGAAGCTCCAGAGAAAGAGCTTAATAAATACTGTGGGCTGCCCGCGGTGACAGCAGAGGCCAGTGGGAGGGCCTGCACTCCATCTTGCTCAGTGTACTGGCCTGGAGCCAAGCTCTGGCTTTCCAGAAGTCTCATTATAAATCCAGGAGTTTAATTATCAAACTATAAACCTTAATGAATCCCTTCCCACTTCCAGACTACAAGTGGGAGGAACATGACTCTTGTTCTATAGAAGGATAAACCAAGGCCCAGGGTGGGAAATCTGTCCAAGTCATATCAGCTGGGAGAGGTACTACATGTCCTCTCTCTCCCTTGGCTTTTTCAACTGCTCTCAAATGGGGTTACATCCTCAATGCCATAGTGCTCCTGTCCTCTTCTGGGAGGAATCCTAATGACACAAGTCAGATCTTGACCCATGAGCTGTCCTCCCAAAGTTGTCGCCTCTCATAGGGCCAGAGCTTGACACAGAGGTCATGGCTGCCCAATCCCAACCCCATCTTTCAGTTGTCCCCAGCTCCTTCACATCTCATTCAATTGACCAACTAGAAAAAACAAACAAACAAAAAGTATGTCTTTGCAGTTAAGATTTCTGAGAGTTTCCTCCCACGACCCAGGGAGATCCAAACTCTTCTCCGCTGCTTGAAATTTCTGGCTTTCTAAGTGCCTCATTCACTCAGGGGCCAGGAATGTGGACAGAAACATTATCGAGCATCTATGATATGCAGGTATTTTTCTCACATTTTCTCACTTATGGGTCTCTAAAAGCACCGGAGGTACATGTTGTGATGTCAGTTTAACAGGTAAGAAATCTTCAGATTCTCTAAGAATCTGAGACCAATTGGCTCAAGGTCACACAGAAAGTCAAAGAAACCAGATTCAAACGCAGATGTGTGCACTCCGACATAAAGGCTTTTCCTACCATGTTATGACATCTCCTTACAAAGAAAACAAATCTTCATTTCTAACTTGGGAAGGTCCAACTAGATTTGTCTGACCGGCTGTGGTTGATTATTAAACAGTGCTTCCCGATCCAGCACAATTAGGGCGAAACCAGGCGAATGAGGTATATGTGCGTCAGACACCTGAAATTCTAGGCTTCTCCCTCAGAGTAAGAGGGAAACCATGCGGAGCAAGGAGACAAGGAAACTGCCTTCATTGACACGGTATGATGACAAATACTGTAGATCTGAATGGCATTTAAAATTTTTCAGAGTGCTATAGATAACTGGGTGGGCTTTGGACTCACTGAAGACCTGGATTTGAATCCTAATACTTTTCAAAAGACAGTGAAAAAGTTATTACACTTCTCTGAACCTCAGTTTCTTCATCTATAAAATAAGGATTATAAGATCTGTCTCTTGCAAGAATTAAGTGAAGAGATGAACGTGAGGGATTTTGCCCAGTGCCTGACTCAGAAGGCTCTGTATATGGCACCTGGGGTGATGGGTTCCTGGAGTCACATCTGACTCAATTTAGCTTCAAAGTATACCTGCCAAACACAATTTCATAGTATTTTTATTTTATTTTGTTTTGTTAGTTATTATTATTATTATTTTTTTTTAAGGAGGTACTGGGGATTGAACCCAGAACCTCGTACATGCGAAGCAGACACTCAACCACTGAACTACACCTGCTCCACTCATAGTATTTTTAAATGCATGAAAGAGAAACTCTACAGATAAATAGAGTCTAACTGTACAGGTTCAGTCTAAACAGGATGTACTTCCATCCTCTCATGGGGCATGCCCCTTTGAAAGATAAGACTGAGGTGCTGCCTGACACCAGCGGCTACCCAGGGATTCGTAGGAAAGCTGGGACCAGAACTCAGGGAGTCAGAATCAAGGCACTGATTCAGCTGCTCTGCTATTTGAGCAGCTAGACAACTGAATCTGGACAATTCCTCTAACCACCTTTTGGGACCACAGTTTTGTTATCTGTGGTGAAATGCTGAGGAGATTTTGCTAGGTTATCTCCAGTGTTCCCTCCTGCTCTAAAATCCCTTGCTTCCCCCAATGTCTACTGAATTCCTCAGGCCGATCTTGTGGTCTGCAAACCTAGGTCCAACTCTGCCACAAATCTCTATTTTCTGTCCCTTCAACTCTCTTCTCAAGAAATCCCTGTGAATTACATAAGTCTGTGGAGTTGCCTCTCCCACTCAGCCATCAAGTCCCGAAAAATCATCTCCATCATGCAAACCAGTCCTGGTCCAGGCCCCCACCATCTTCACCACACCATCATGGCTTCCACTGAGCTGCCCACCTCCCCACCCACAAGCCAAAATCTGACCACACCACTCTCCAGTGTAACCTTTTACTGGAGCTGGAAACCCTCAGCAGAAGTGCAGTCTCTTCAGGTTGGCATTCAAAGCCCCCCTTCCCACTTCAGTCTCACCTCCCACCACTCTCTGCCTTCCACTTCCCACTTAACAGTACCAGGCAGCTACATTAGGACTCTCTGAACACATCATGCCATATTTCACATCGAAGCCTCTTCATGTAGTCCCCTCTACCTGGAGTGCTTTCTCCCCCTCACCTTGCCCAACTCCTAATTATGCTTTCAGTCAGCACAGACCTCCTCCTACAGGCAGTACACCCTTAGCCCCACCTCTCCTGATTTCCCCAAGTTCTCCCTGCCTATCTATACCACTGCACTTACCAAGCTGTACAGCATGTGTTTAATGTGTTCGTCTCCCCCTAGGAGACTGAACTCCGAGGGGCAGACACTCTTAGACATTTTTTTCTCTCTGATATTTAATTCTAAGTGTTCAATAAATGTTTGTGGATGGAATGACACTAGGCTGCACTTGGAGAGTCTCTGAGAGCTGGTATCTTGTCCCTCTCCCTGTCTCCAGGCAGGGAAGATGACACCTTAACCATTCTTGGTTCATGGTCTCAGAGGCCCTCCAGAGTCCTGAGGTGAATTTTCACCTGCTTTGCCAGAGAACAATGGCAGAAAAGCTCTCTGCCCTCAGCCTCCAAGACAATCAGAATCAGCTGCTAGTGCTTTTATAATTTCATGACAACACGTTGACATTTCCTCAGCATCTCTGGCAACAAGTACTAGAAGGTTTCTTTACAATTCTTGGAGGAAATCAACCGAGAAGTCAAATGCCACCAGACACTCTCTAGCTGGCTACCCCTCAGCTCCCAAGCTTATTTTATGCTCACAACTTTTAACATGGACATTCTGGAGAAATGATAAATAAATGCTTTGGGAGCTCACCAGGTCCTGTTGCCCCATAAATACACAAGAAATTCTCAATTCGTTTGTCACCCACGATGCCAACAATAATTAGCTAAGCCCAAAGGAAGCAATTCATAGCTGCTATTGGGCCATCAATCTGGAGCTCGTGCCAGATCTATCAGAAAATAATCTGCAGATGTGAGCACTTCACAGGGAAGCAGGACTCACCAAGGACCCTGCCTGCCAAAGGCCCGGGGGATAATGAGTGCTTGTGTGATGCTGATTCTGCTGAGGGGCAAGTAAAAACAAAATAACCACAACCACAAATAAGAAGTTCTGTCCAAAGTGAGGGGCCCACGCACACTCTGGACACAGAAGGTTCAAACAAAGATGTTCCTTCCCATTTAGATATCTCTTGTCCATTCACTCTAGAATATTGTCTGGTCCTCACCTCAAAGCTGGTATTGAGGGGAGGGGAGGGGAGAATCTCCAATCTGCAAAATGAGGCCACATAATAGTGGCCCCACCACCCCAGAGCTCACAGCTCCAGGAGCACAGGTCTGGACCTGGGCAGGCCTTTGCTGGCTGTTCTGACCTTGAGAAAAGTGGTAGGAAGGAAGGAAGGGAGGGACGGAGGGAGGGAGGGCCCTCAGTTCAGAAGACTCTTAAAGTCCTATTCTTCCATGAGTGTACCAGTGACAAAACGCAATAATGGGCAGGCCAAGAGAAGCCTGGAGCTGCCCTAGTTCCTGGAGCACCCAAGGCCTGCCGAGAGGTCACCAACATCAGAGTAGGAAAGCAAGGTGGTTAATGTGTGGTGTGCAGGCCAGTGGTGTTACAACTTTAAGTTACATAGAGCCAGTCTCTACCCAGCAACGATAATTTATACTGATTGAATATTCTCATTAGGGTCCTCAATACCAGATCCCTGACTTCAAGATGTTAGTGGTCTTAGAATAATATTTCTACTTACAATTTTTTTTTTTTTGAGGTTCCAGGGCAGGGGATTGAACCCAGGAATTAGTATGTGGGAAGTGGGTGCTCAACCACTGAGCCACATTGGCTCCCCTGAGTTTATTCTTTTTTTTGCTTGTTGTTTGTCTTTTTGTTTCTGGAGGCACCAGCATCTAAACCCGAGGTATCCCATGTGTAAAGCAGGCACTCGACCACTTGAGCCACATCTGCTCCCCTACTTACAATTCATTGAGCACCCACTCTGCCAGATGCTGTCTTAGGTCTTTTACATGTTATTGAACCCTCACAAAATCCCTAGAAGGTAGGCATTATTATTATTATTCTGATTTTACAGATAAAGAAACTGAGGTTCACGGAGGTTAAGGAAAACAGCAGAGCCGGGATGCAAACCCAAATCCACTGAGCTCCAAAGCTCTTGGAAAGGGGCTGGCTGAGCACCAGCTCACAGGAGAAGAAATTACTGCTGCTCTCCTTGCACTATTTCCCCAGCCAGACTTCATGTTCCTCCTCTAGCAGAGAACAGAGTGACCTTAAGAAATCTTGAGAGAGTCAGGCTTGCTGGGCCCTGGAAAGACAAGCATCTATTTACAGTTAATCAGCACCCTGCCCGGGCGCTGCAGACAGTTCTGACAACTGGAGCCAGGAAGAAGCAACCACAGGCCCTTACCGGGCCCCCCTGGGGCTTGGAATGAGCTGGGCCTGGATGGCACTGACTGACTGAGCCGCCACAGTGAGCCCTTGCCTCAGAGACACGCTTGGAAGCCAGGATCCAGAGTCCACGGAAAGTTGCACTTCACTGTTTGACCTTTCTCTTGTACCCCACCACCTAAAGCTGCCTGACCATCTTTCTAAAACCTTGCCTCATTGCTCTCTATCCCCTTACCTTGTTTTTCTTCATGGCACTTATCACTACCTAACATTATATTATGTACCCGTATTATTTGTTTACCGTTGTTAGCATCAACTCCACGGAGAAGGGATTTTGTCTCTTTTGTTCACCATAGTATCCCTTAATGCCTAAAATACAGAGTAAGCACTCAACAAATATTTGTGAAATGAATGAATAAGTGAGCAGACAAGCATGTATTTTAAAACTCTACTTTCATCCCAGTGGGCTACATGAGAAGCAAGCCTGAAGGATGCCTGTTTCTTCCCAGGAAGCCTCATCAAACCTGTTGTTGGACCCGAGCATCCCCTCCAAATATTTCCCTCAAGTCCCCCACATCTCATTCCCAGGTCGCAAACCCTAACCCATCCCAGAGCAGGTACTGAAGGGAGGACACGGAAGCAGCGCCTAGGGAGGAGATACATTTCCCCTCCAGTTAAATACAGCCCAGGACCTCTGCAAATTGAAAGCTCCCTCTTTATGGAATCCACTCGGCTTTAGTTACAGGTCACACTTTTTATTTTTGTAACCAACCAACCCACCAAATTACAGGGTCCGGCCACCAGGGAGGCACACAAAATGCTGGGGCCAGCCTAGCCAAGGCACTACCCTTTCTGCCCTGAGGTTGGGTAGAGGAGCAAAGGCTCAGCGCCAGCCAAACCTGAACATGTAGAGGGCTTGATCACCCTGCTGGGCAGAGCCTGCCGAGGAGCCTGGGTCTCACTCTCAGGCCTAAGATCCAAACTCCTGACCAAGCCTACAAAGTCCTACATGATGTAGCCCTGCTCACCTCTCTTATGCCATCTCAAGCCTCTCTTCAGCATCCTTATCAACTCATCTGGCCTTCTTTTAGTTCCTTGAATGTTCAAAGTTCTTTCCCACACCAAGGCTCTGCACGGTTGTTCTCTCTGCCTAGAAAACTCTTTCCCCAGATCTTTACACAGCTATGATGATGGATTGGGTTGGGTGGGTTTGCAAGACTGGAGCAGAGACCACTAAGGAATCTATTACAACAGACCAGGCAAGATATGAAGCCCCGAGGAAACGGATGTGGCTCAAGCAGTCGGGCGGCCGCCTACCAAGTGAGAGGTCCCAGGTTCGGTTCCCAGTGCCTCCTAAAGAAGACAAGCAAGACAGCGAGCTGACGTGACGGGCTGGTGCGGCAAGCTGACAAAACAAGATGACGCAACAAAGAGACGCAACAAGGAAAACATACAATGAGAGACACAACAAGCAGGGAGTGGAGGTGGCTCAAGCCATTGGGGTGCCTCCTCCTACATGGGAGGTCCTAGGTTCGGTTCCCAGTGCCTCCTAAAAAAACAGAAGATGAGCACACAACGAACAGACACAGAGAGCAGACAGTGAGTACAAACAATGGGGGTGGGCGGGGGAGGATTAAATAAAATAAATCTTTGGGGGAAAAAAAAAGATATGAAGCTTCAACTACAGCAGCGTCAGGACAGACAGAGAAGGCGAGAGGGGCAGTGGTCTAGAGTGACTCTCAAGTGTCTGGCCTGGATGACTAGGTGGGAGAGGGTACCATTCCCCCCAAATACAATGCATAAGAAAACATTAGGAGGTAGGAAGTGGCTCACAAACACTGGACACAATCATTATGCAATAAGATATTTATTGAGCACCTATGAACAAGGCATTGTTAATACTACAAATTATTTAGTACAATGTTGTCTTGTACTGACATTTCACTCTATCGGAAATCAAGATTTGGCAAAGGAAAGAATCAACCCAATAAACTTGATGACTAGAAATGGAAGTGTCTACATTTTTGGATTTGTGCAATTCAGGGGTAACTTGTGGGATCATTTCCTATACAGTTTTTCTTTTTTTTTTTTTT